>VWZY01006693.1:40413-68096 GCA_013399075.1 Chloroceryle aenea | reverse complement strand
AAAGACTGTTTTTTCCTAGAGTAGAAATAGTCTGTCCAAAAGCAGTATTTTTTTTTTTTTAATTATTATGATTTTATTTTAATTTTTTTCTTAAACCAGCTCACTACGTCGATGCAATGAAACATGTGACCTGTTTCTTTTTCTATTTATTCTTGGTCTTGCTTACTATGCTAATATTTTGGTATATCTTCCTGGAAATGTGTGTAGATAAGTGGTTTAAAACAAAGTATATGCAAGTGATCTGGTTCTAAGCAACACACAGGCTTAAATCATTCTCATTTCATTTTTGGTTTAACTCGCCTGAAAATGCAGCTCTGTTTTTATTTTTTCTTCTTTTGGGGTTTGTTTTTTTTTTGGTTTATGTTTTTCCTCCTTCCCTTAAGCAAACAAAATTCCCCAGCATACAGATTTCTCTTTAGGGTTGGGTTTTGTTGTGTTTTTAACTCCTTGTTTGCATTGTCCTTGGCTTAGCCATAATTCTTATAAACAAGAAAGTAAACAAAAGCAAAAACAAACTAAACAAAAAAAAACAACCCAACCCCAAACAACAACAACAAAAAAAATATTAAACTTGCACTGGCTTGTCTCAATTGTGAAATACCATCAGACTTGTGTGGATGGGGTGGGGCTGTGTGCCATATGTCAAATGCCTGTAATTTTCTTAATAAGCAAGTACATTTTGTTCAGGTGATAACTGAGCCTCAATCAAGCTGAAAAATAATAAAAAAAAATAAAAAAATAAAAAACATTTTTTTCTTGAAATTTAAGAAGAAAAAAGTTTCTATTAGTGAAATTTCTTTTTTTGTTTTTGAAGCACCCTGTTATCTAAAGAATCTCTTTGTAAGATTTTTGTAAAAATTTTGTTTTACAAGATTTTATTTGAAATTGTTTTTTGCAAGATTGTTATATTTCTGTATGAATGTATTTTTTATTGGAATAACATAAAAAGAAATTCTTATCAGCATCACGTGTCTGGCTTCATCTTTCTCTTCTCTGACCTCCTCCACCCCAATACGACCTCGATGCTTCCGTTGAGTCACCTGGCTGCAGGTACAAACACCACTGGCTCAGGGCTCTTAGGGAGAGACAAGCCCTGATGAGAAAGTAATGTTGGCAGGAGAAACTAAAAGTTCTCCAACATCTGGGAAGCTCTGGTTGACTCCTCTTTTGTCTCGGTGGAATAAACAGTCAAGGGGATTGCTGCTGCAAGACTGCACCTTTCTTCCAAAGGGTTTGTTCTGGAGAGGTGAAGGTGTGCAGGACACGTTCTGCGTGTGGGAAGGGAGAGTCAGTGGGATTTAAAGGGAAGCAAAAACCCAGGAAGGAGATGGCTGGGCTTGGAGGTGCCTGTCCTCAATTTTTACTGCAGAGCGTGGGACTTTGAACTGCCTCAGTGACCCCAAACCTTGGAGATGCAGTTGTGAGATGCAGGCGAGGAACCCGGAGAGATCTGCCTGGCCCAGATCTGCTGTGGGGCTGACCTGACCCACATGCTGGTGGTGACCTTCAACCACTCAAACACAAGCCTCTGGGAACTGCCCTTCTGTCAGAGCAATGGCTCTTCAAAGCACTCCTGGCATCTACGCTGGTTTGGGACGCGTATGCAGAACTTGTTTGCTGGTTCCTTGTGGCTTCTGCTTGGCTCGTGCTGGTGTTAAAAATTCCTTTAAGCATCGATGAAAACGTGGGCTGAAAGGGCAATGGTGATGTGCTGAGAAACTGACTTGGAACATGTGAATTCGGCTCACAGTAATCAAATGTTTTTGTGGCTTTCGATGAGAAATGGTCTAAAAATGATGCAGAAAAGAACTGACTCCAGAAATGCAGACTGAGGCCAAAATAGGGTGGAGGGGAGACCCTTGCCACCTACCTCAGGTAGCCCTGCAGCCAGCTGCTGAGTAGATAATATGCCCCTGTATAGCCAAGAAAGACCAACTGAAGCCAATTTGTCACCTGCAACACAAGGGATACATCTAATTTTAGCACTGGTCCAGTATCTCCCCAGACATAACACCCATCTTCTGGGAAACACTTGCAATAGACTTAAGAGAAGGTTCCCAAGGCTTAGGGATTGTGACATTTTGCCTCCTCATCTATACACAACCTAGAAATGGAAATATTTTTAAAGAACTGAGCTTGACCTTGCAGATTCCCCACCCAAAATGTTCAGTGGGTGTGTAACACAGAACGAGAATTGGCAAATTTTTGCCTGTTTATTGGGTGTGTGTCATCCAGGGCTGTGTCCTACTGTACTGTTTGAAAAAACAATAATAAAATAAAGGCCTGATAACTCCATGATTAAGGAGGTTATTGAGAACCCACTCCTTTTTTTTTTTTCTCAGAGTACTACTGGAAAAAAGTGGTGGTCAGGACAAAAAAAAACCCAGCTCTTGGGCAACAAGGAAACTATAAAGCAAAAAGCAATAGCCATTTCAGGGTTAGTGCATTTCAACATCCACCTCTACTGCAGGCTTACTTAACTCCAGGTTTTGAAATGCAGAGCAGCTGGGAAGTGCTGTGAATTTGAGGGTGAAGAAGTCAGGTGGCTTAGGTATGGGCTTGGATGAGTAGCCTCAGCAAGTCTCAACAACTTCAACTGAGGTTAAGGAGGTGAAAATGAGGACAGAGCCCGTGAGCCAACACTTAGCTTCTTGCTGCAAAGGTTAGTTATGGCATGTCTGTGCACTTAGGCACACATATGTGCATGCAAAGATCAGGATGAAACGGTTAAAACCCCAAAACAGAACCAGTTTGGGTGTTCGTTTTGTTGTTTGGGTTTTGTTTGGGGTTTTTTTTCCCTCTGGGGTGTGAAAACTCCTGGTGCACAAGTGGCCAGTGCAAGTAGAGTTTACCAGCTGATTGGAACAACCGTGTATTGTAAATACAGCATGACTTTGGATCTCACAATAGGCGAGTGATTGTTATTTTCTTCAACTGGATGTTCATAGTGTTCAGAAGGCATTGTCTCTCCCCCTCTAAAGCGTATGATGATTTGTCGCATACTGAATCCAGAACTGTTGTGCCTGTCAGAGCACGTTGAAGACAGGCTGCATTTGATTCTTTCCTCTTTGGGAGTCGTTCCTGGCACCTCTGCCTTTGTCTTCATCTTTCACCTCTTCCATTCTTCTCAACTGCTCGAGCATTCGCTCTTTGATTGCACGGAAAGCTCCGAGGAATAAAAAAGCCTCTGTACATCGTGCAAATACCAGCAGCAAAATTACAAACAAGGGGAAGGAAAAACACTCTGGTGATTGTTTCAAAAAGTAGCTGAGTGTTGTTTCTGCAGCACCGAAGGAGGACACAATCTGACATATTCACACAGCAGGGAGAGACAGGCTCTCCTAAGAGGAAGGCTCCATGGTCCACCCGTTGGAGGTCTCCTTACCCTTGTCTGGAGTAGAGTGGAACAGTAAGGGGAGCTCTAACTGCACAAGATCTGGGGGAGGTGGGGGGAGACAGGCACAGGTAAAGAAGGTTTTCCCTCTGCCTTTTCAAGCACGCAAGGACGGGCATTTCCTTTGCCTTCCTCCATTCTTCCAAGATTCCTTGGAGACAAAATGGCTCAGATAGGAAATCTCTGCGATACCTCTCAAGATTTTCCAGATTTGCTTCCTCAAGTAGCACTGGTTTCTAGAGCAGGCAACACCACCAGTGCTCCAGCTCTTTATTTCTGGTGACAGGAGGCTACTGAGCAGCTGGTACCCCCACGGAAGTGTGCCTGCTTTCGCTTCATCCCACGGGATTGTGTAGCCAAGAGGCATTAACAGGTACTTCAGAAATAAAGCCTCTGACATGGCCAGAAACTCTGCTGAGATTATACAGTCCAAGGCAACAGTATCTTCTTTTTTCTTTCTTTTTTTTTCCCTCCTCTTCTTCTTTTCCCCTTTAGCTCTTTTACCTCTACACTGGCTGTTTCATCCCTTATTCATGGTCCCCAGATAGATGGCATTTATTTTTGATCAAACCTGTGGCAATACCATCTCATAACCATTTGAGCTCTCTACATAGAAGAGAGAATGAGCAGATGGAGTATTGCTTTTGCACACAGGTCTACAGAGGTTTAATCAGTCTAGGATTCATTGGAGCTACCCTGGGAAATAAGGGTTTGCAGGTTCATGCATTAATATTGGGAGGCCTTGGTCAAAAGCTCATTTAAGTGAAGGAGAAATTCCTCGCTGAATTCAACTTGCTCCAGACAGAGTCATTTTTTTCATAGAGCTGAACCCGAGGAAGAAGCACATTTGAAATCCATTCAGGACCAACTTGTCATTCAGTGACATTTATAACTATATTTTGTCAATTTCCCATTGAATATTTGATAGCTGGAGTTTACAAGTGCAAGCATTTCAAAGCTAATATTTATTTTCTATTTATTGTTTTTGAACAGAAACGTGATTTTTCACTGAGATTTCGTTTTGATTGCAGACCCAGTGATAAACCTTGTAATTTGTTCTGCAGCTTTGGTTACACAACAGCTACATCATAATTTTTTATAAGTTGTAACACTGACTGTATTGAACCGCAATGTTTTCACCCCAAACACTTCACAAATTATTAGCTGAGAAATTATTAACTGGAGAAATTAACCCGATTTCTAGGGTACCATAGCAACAAAGGTGGCCTCTGGCTTTAAAAGAAGTGCTGCATCAGATCCAAGCCAGCACATTTTGCTAAAAGAAAGAGAAACTACCCAGATTTTGCAGCCTGGTCGTTTTGTTGAAATATAGGTTTATAATTTGTCACAGGAAAACTAACTCCATAAAGCAAAACCGCTAAGGTGTTTTAAGATGATCTAATATGCGGAGGTGTCTAGTGCAGCCAGTTTGGATGGGTGTCATGATAGGAAACAGATGGTATATGTGTTTATGTTTAACATTTAAGGAGGTATAGAAAGCAATTGGGAGGTGATGTATTTTGTTAATGGGCGAGTAAAGCCTCGTATGTACAGTTAAAATAGAATGTAAAAAACAAGCAGCATTTTTTCAGCACAAATGAGGCAATGCAACAACACACTTAAGTAGATTTATTTGACTGGTTTCACTTTAAATAATTTTAATGAGAAATTCTCTAAATGTTTTTGAGCGGAGATAGAAAGTAATCTGGTAACCACATGTCTTGATGTAAGCCAAGCTGTTCTTTAACAGCACTTTCTTTCAATACAATATAAATTTAGCTGGAATTAGCATTGCTGAATATTAGTCCCTGAGTGCCTGACTTGCTAAACCTCCGTATTCTTTTTATTGCCTCTGTGCATTTCAGAAGCAGACTGTGTGGTCAGTTCTGGACAAAGGCAAATTCTCTAACAGGGCTGGGGAAGGCAAGTTATTTGCTGAATTCTGGAACCTAACAAACACCTCAGTAATAATTCAGCAAGGTAGCGGATCTGCACTGGGTACAGGAATATATTTTCCCTGCAACGTGCTGCCTTTTGGATTTGATGCTGAATATATCAAAAATCTAGTTATGCATGCAAAGCTGTATTTTTCCTGAATTTTATGTACTTCACCTTAGTGTATGTTATTTCATTTCTAAGATTTATCTTTGAACGTGCACGGATAGTCAAAGACGGTCGCTCGTTTCTGAGCTTCGCGAGGCAAGTTGCTCAGTCTTCTGGGTTTTCCTGTATTTGTTTTTGCTAACTATGAAAAGAACATGGAGGGCGACTGGATTTTAATAGATCCTCACTGTAATTAATTATTTAGAGGTCTTAGCAGTAGTAGTCAGACACGCAGAGGAGGCGGAGATCTTCCCGAGGTGACCCTACAGGGAGAGAGGCTCTGCCATCCAGGTTCTACCACGGCACATTTGGAATTAACCACATCCAAAGAGAGAGAAAGTGGTTTTGCAAACTGTTCTGGTGATCTCCATGGGTTTCCTTTTCCCAGTCAGACAGATAATGGTGTTGATATTTTACCATCATTACAAGGTGGGACCTTGTAATGCCCATCCTCGTCTCACAGGCTTGGGATATTTCTTATCAGTTTCATGGTTATTTATATCTATTTTTTTCTATAACAACCTTCTTCTGGCAATAACTTTGGTATATGCTATGCAAAATGCTTTGGACCTACTGAGATTTCCTCTTAATTTGAAAAAAATTGTTAAGAATTAATCTTTAATCCCGCAGATAGAAAAGAGTAAATAAGAGATGTAATAATGTTATAGTATTAATGGGATTTGAGCCTCAGTAGGAAAGAGATGCATTATTCATAAGGATTGATGGTCTTTAATGTCCCAACAGCCCCTTTTGGGGCTTTGGAGGTATTAGACTGGTCACTGGAGGGAGGGTTGCTCTAATGCTCAATAAGCTAAACTAAAAATATCACTAGAATTTTAAAGCAAAACGTAATCACATCCTAAATATAAATATGGTGATACAAATCCATCCTTTGGTTATCTCCGGAAGCCACCCCGCTTCCAAGGGTTGTGTCAGTGACTTGTCCCTTATTATCTTTAATCAAGCAGAAGAGAGAGGCACTGAGTGCTACGGTGGATCCGTGTGACAAGGCACTGCGGGTGAAATCTGTAGTGCTGTGCTTCCTGCTCTACGTGTGCTGCCTCCTGCCCCCCGCTCCACTAGCAAAGGAAAGGGCAGCAAAAGTACGATTTCCTCTTAATTTGAAGCAGTGCCTGTGAAGTCCTCTGTAGCTTCTTTGAATTTCCATCCCCAAAGTCCAGACTGCAGATGTCCAGACTGCAGATCCTTCAGAGGGTAAAACCAACCTGGATGCTCGTAGGTAAAAATAGGTGGTGATAGGCAACACAGAGTGACTAAAGGAGGTTTCTGCAGTAAAGCTTCCAGCACTTAACACAGGTGGGACCTACCCAGACCCTGGTCTCTGTGTTCTGTGACAGGACATTATTTAACTTCTCTGTAATGGACAACTTAAATTAAAAAATAAAAATAAAAAAAGAAAGAAAAAGAAAAAAAGCTGAGTGTATTCTTTCATTCATCCAAGCTCTAGTTTGAATATCTGTCTGAGAGGCTGAAACTGCTAGTTGCCAAACAAATGTAACTGTGTAATTCAATATCAAAAAAATATCTTTTTCATTAGACGTTAAGTATCTTGGGATAATGATGAGGTCATAAAAGATGGATGTGTTCAGCCAGGAAAGAGAAAAAGATTCATAAAAGAATAAAGAGCTGTGAGATACGGCTGCTTTTGGCACAAGAGGTAGCACCCAAAGTCTGCTCAGGCAAATATTTGTGTGTGCAGATAGTTTAATGCAAAGCAGATTTAAGCCTCGATTCTGAAACGGGGTCCATGCAAACGGCCTTCTGACCCTCACCTGCTGTCCCCTGAGACACCAAAAACTGTACAGGACTTCCTCTGAGCACCGCAGAGGACAGGGACCATCCCTGGTTTGGGGTGCAGAGCCCCAAAAGGAGATGGCTTCATCTGTCCTGGGGCTGGCACTGAGACCCTGAAGGTGATAAGGGAGGAGAGTGGGTCAGTCTTGGGGAAGGGTGTAGCTCTCTGTGGTATTGGTGGTTGAAAACACAAATCAGAACAAGGAAGAAATTTAAAAGGAAGAAATTCTTTACCATCAGGGTGGTGAGATGCTGGAACAGGTTGCCCAGAGGTGTTGTGGCTGCTCCCTCCCTGGAAGCACCCAGTGCCAGGCTGGATGGGGCTTTGAGTGACCTGGTTTAGCAGGAGGTGTCCCTGCCCAGGGCAGGAGGTTTGGAAATAGATGATCTTTAAGATCCCTTCCAACCCAAACCCTTCCATGACTCTAAGAGACAAAATCTTCAACCTTCATCCTGTAGCACTTGGCTGTTTACAGTGGTTGGTGAGACACCCTCAGCTTTGTTCTTAATCAAGTTCTTAGTATTAACAAAGCAAAAATAACAATGGACTGAAAGAAGACCAAGAATCTTCATATTTTCTGTTACAATTTCTATACATATGCACACGCACATGCATAAATGGAAACAGATTTTCTTGTCTAGGCTTTTTATTTTCTGTATGCTGTTGCATTCCAATAAAGCAGTGTCCTGCAAGAGTCATTTGTGGGACTGATAATAATACATCACCCTTAAACTAGGGTGTAAGATGAAACCAGCTGAAAACACTGAACAAAATCAAACAGTCTGCACTAGTGAAATAGATGAAAAAAAAAAACCCAACCACATTAAAGGCAAAAAATCAAGCCATCTTTCAGAGTTCTTTTGAATTTAACACTTTTGTGGCAATATAAGTAACCTAAACACATCAACATTGAAGTTGTTGATGGTTATATTCAAAGAATCATAGATCCAAGCTTCCACAAGTCAGGAACGTGGTCTTAAAAAAAAGAAATTACCAAGTGCAATATTGCCTTAAATGTCTGAAAATTCAAATGATGGTAACATGACACTGGGTTTGGTTTTGTTCTGAATCCTGCATTATGGATCCAGCAGGGTGCATTCAAAACATGTTTTAGTCTTACAGTGAACGTTAGAAACTTAAGAAATGCAAGTTAAGGAACTGAAAAATAAAAAAGGCAATAGATATGCAAGGTCGTGCTATAAAAGAGTGTGAATTGGTCACACTGAGGCAAGAGTATGCAAATAAAATGCTTTCCTGGAGTAAACCAATAGAGTTTCCTTGACTTCATGGGCCAGAAGGTATAAGCCCTATCTTTCAGGCTGACAATGTCTAGAAAAAGGCTATTGTAGCAAAAAAAAAACCCCATATCTGTCAGCCTGGTCCTTCTTTGCCTAAATTCCAGAGGAGCTGAGTCCTTAGAAGTGCCTAAGGAACATCATTAAGTGTTCCTCTGTGGGAAGTCCACAGGAGCGTTGCTCTGTACTGATTCTTTTTTTCCTTTCTGCTGTTCCACCCAGCATTTTTATCTCATTATTCTTAGCAGTGGTAAGTAACTATGACAGGAAGACAGAGTGGAAAATTAAGGCTTGTTAAGACTATTATACACCAAAAGGCTCATGTCATAAATGAGATTTGAGTCTGCCCAGTTTGGGATGTAATTAAGTGATCACGATCGAGGTGGATGGGTTTCAGACAAGAAAAGGCCACCAGAGGTGGTCTGGTTTCACAGGGGCAAACTTTTTCACGCTGCGAAGTTGCACGGATGCGATTTCGGCGGCGGTGAGGGATGCTGGCTCCCTCCCAGATGTTGCATCTGGGGGCTTCTGCCCCTGGGAAGAGAGGGCAGTTCCAGTGATTTCATCATCCTTCAGGTCTTGATCTTCCTGCCAAGCAAATGCTATCTTTCCGTGCCTCATGTTTTCATGAGCGTATCACCAGTGTGCATTTGCCTCTGGCTTCAATCTACGGGAACCTCTCAAGAATAAGAACAATAAACTCAGCACCCTGGGAAAGAATTGCACCTACTGAAAATTTCCCTATCACTTCATTCACTTTTGAGGAAAGTGTGTTTAAAATCAGTCACCAAGGCTGTGAAGAATGAGCATATTCCAGTACTATGGACACAACAAGGAAGTGTCAACAAAACCGCAACAGGAAAACAGAGAGGCTTTTTCTTGGCTTGGAAAGAATACAATGAGTCTAATGTTGCTGCTTTCTCATTTTTTCCTATGTTATCAGCATGGAAAGCTGGGCAGGACTGAGCTGAATCACCACTCAGAAATCAGTCCGAAATGAGAGTGAGCCAAGCAGAGTATGGGATACAGAAGGTCATGTGTGTTTACTGTCAGAAGGGTTTGTCCTGCACTTCTTGAGGGCAAAATATATGATTTTTTTTTTTGTGGGCCTGCAAGTAGCCACAATCATTACATGAATCATTTAGAGGAATGATATTGAAAGGTACCATATCATAAAGCTGCTGAAAACAGCAGCTTAGAAGAGCTTCAGAACCATGCTAACAATGATACCTTGCTGGGATGTCTATTATTGCACGCACACAAAGAGATTGAGCTGACATGGGGGAGGGAATGTTGGAGGAAGTAAGAGAAAAGGGATCATAAAAAGTGACAATACTTTTAAACATTATATTCTTCACTTCAAAATGCAAGATTTAAATGCAGAGTATATGTGTATTTTTTTTTCCCCCCTAGTTATCTTAATTCCTCAGAAAGGAGGAGCAGGAAAAATCTGCCCTCAGGGTTTTGCCTTGTTATCTTTCACCTCTTCCACTCTACCATGGAAATGATGTCTGGTTATGATTTCAAGCTGTGCAACTAGTAAAATATTAGCCAAGACTAAAATCCTTACTTTGGCAAAATAATTTTGCTTTCAATAAAATCCTGGGGGAGAGGAGACATGTGATGGGACACAGATGCATCCAGCAACAACAACAGATTAACACTGAAAGAGTCAATCAATCCTATGATCTATGTGGGGAAATCCTCCCTTATCTCCCCTCTCCCAGGCAGGAATACTGTGGAAACGGGGGTCGTCTAGTAGAAGGTAGAAGCACAGTGTGGATGGTGGCTCCCTCCTCATCCTCAGCACGGGGAAGCTTGCAGCAGTCACGCCCCTGAAAACAGCATTCTGTGGTGGTGATGCTCCTGCATGGAAGCAGTTGACAGGACAAGCTTTGGTCACGGCTGCTCAGCAGGGCAGGCTCAGCCCCTGTCCCCATGGCCATGGAGGTGGGGGATGCCCCAAACTGCTCCCCCACCTGCTTTTGCCTTCACAGCTACAGTGGGGGGACGTTTCCCACTCCAGCAGATCCCTCAGTGCTTTTGCAGAAGAAACTTGCTGTAACATAGCATATCATCATCTGATGGCTATTGCATCAGCATTTCCTGGTGAGTTTTTTCAGCCTCAACTTCTTTGTTGTGGATTCCTAATGACAGGCCACGGCTTAAGAAACAACTGCACAAAAGATGTATATTTGTTGTTAAGCCTTGGAAACAAAGAATGTCAAACAGTCAGACCTGCTAGGGAAGGAGGGAATTAAATTAGCCTACCTGTGCCCCACTGTGCTGAATCTGGTCCAGCTTTCTAGAAATGCTAGTTCAGCAAAACCAGGTGGCGAGGCATCTAACTGGAACAGCAGGAGCAACTGGATTTCAAAGTTCACTCTTGTCACAAACCCTTTTCTTCAGCTTAGGAGCTTTGAAAGAGCTTGTATATACATTAAAGAATCCTTCTTCCCCCTGCTCTTTTCGCAGTACAGGGAACCATGACTTCCCTCAAAGGAGGTATTTTGGGGAAAGAGCATTGTGTAAAAATGCTGTGTTAATGTAAAATCAGAAGCAGTGCATCCACAAAAAAAAATCATGGCAATTTTAAGTTTGGGTTAATAAACCTTTCTTAACTATTTTGGCTGAGGATCCCTTTGTTGTTTATTTGCATGCAAGATGCAGAAAAAAAATGAAACCCCATGTTTTTAGAATACATCCAATAGCAGTAACAACTCACACCTAGCTAATAATGGAAGCAAATGATTGAAGTGACCCAGATTTCTTTTTTTTTTCATTGTTATCAGAAATAGCTGCACTCAGAAAGCTGTATTTCTGGCATGAAAAAATATTTTGTCAGTCACAGCTGCTAGACCTGTAGGCTAAGGCAGGGACAGGCATATATTTTCTAAATTAAGCTAGAACTTCAGAATGAAATTGAACTATTAGACTACATATGTGGATAATATGTCAGACGAGCATAGAACCAAGTGTCTAAGAACATCAGGTCCTTCAAAACATTGTGTGTTCTTTCCCATTTTGCCAGTTAAAATTTTGGGTATCTCCATCACGGTCAGGGGATCAGAATCGTGTAAAACTGACATGGTAGTAGGATGTGATCCTGCCTGCGTAACATCTGCCATCTTCATCAGCTCAAAGGCTGAACTTGGGCCAAACATGTAATAAACAGACATGCATTGCTTTCAGGGGAAGGCGTAGCTGCCAAGAGATATACTTGAAAATTATCTGAGGGCTTAGTGTTGATCTGCATGTTAGTCATAGAATCATAGAATGGTTTGGGTTGGAAGGGACCTTACATGGACACCTAGGCCACCCCCTCTGCAGTGAGCAGGGACATCTGCAACCAGAACTGGTTGTTCAAAGCCTCATCCAACCTGATCTCAACTGTTTGCAAGGGTGGGGTTTCGAACACCTCTTGGGGCAACCTGTTCCAGTGTTTCATTGCCATCATTGTAAAAAATTTCTTCCTAATATCTCATCTAAATCTGCCCTCTTTTCATTTAAAACCACCACCCCTTGGCCTGGTGCAACAGGCCCTGCTAAGAAGACTGTTCCCAGCTTTCTAATAGGCCCCCTTTAAGTACTGAAAGGCCAGTGAAGATTTACATAAAGATATTGTTGAGTCCCTCAGCCTTCTCCTCTTCTGCTGTTACCAGCTTGCCAGTCTTGCTTGTTGTGTGGGTGNACCTCCCTTGATCTGCTGGCCACACTCTTCCTTATGCACCCCGGGACACCACTGGCCTTCTTGGCACGTTGCTGTCCCATGGATAACTTCTTGTCCAGCAGTATTTCTAGGTACAGGCCTCCAACCAGACTCTTCACTGCTGATCACAACCCTCTGAGGCCTGTTGTTCAGCCAGTTTTCAATCCACCTCACTGTCACTCATCTAACCCACACTTCCTAAGCTTGCCTATGAGGATATTACGTGAGACGGTGTCAAAAGCCTTGCTGAAGTCAAAATCAGAACACAGAATCACAGAATCATAGAACCATAGAAACATCAAGGTTGGAAAAGACCTTTAGGCCTTTGGGCATACTTTCTACACGCAAGAGCTCTGTGCTCAGACCACCAGCCCTGGAAGTCTCAGGGTCACCCTCACTGCCAGGCACCCATGTGGAAAGGAGTTAGGGTTGAAGTGGCAGCAGGGTAGATCTGGTTGCTTTTCAACATCCTCCATCTGAGGATGCCAGCTCTCAATGATTGGTTAGGGTTTCAGTATGAAAGTCTGAAGTCCACCTCTACATGGTACAGGCAAGATATTTTCATAAGCCAGAAATGGTCTGGATACCACTCTGAGTTAATTCGTCTAAAACTCCATCACACAGCTTTGTAGAGATTCAGAGCCTTCCTTGTTCTTGCTCCTAACACATTTTCCTCCAAAATCTCACTCTTCGATAGCCAATGTTGTAAGGACTCTCTGTCAGCCTGAACATATATACACATGTATATTATATATTGCATTTTAAGCCATGTAGCTCGCTGTTCTTGACTTGTACAAGAAAAGTAGATTTAAAATAAGTAGGAAAATTAATATTGACTTAAACAACAACAAAAAAAAAGAAGAAAAAAAATAGCAATCCTGATTGAGAATTCAGATTTCAGGTTCCTGACTATATTCAATGAGTCACTATGTGGCACCTTAGTGATTTCACAATATTTTATTTTTATTGGTGGGTCAAATGAGTCAGTTGGCTTGTAGGCAGGATTTAAGACAATGGGTAGTTAGTGTATGGGTGAGTAAAAACATATACTGCAGAACTTTCTGTCTCCAAATGTTATTTTTTCCTTAACCTGATGCTAGACTCATTTGATAAAAGTGACTCAGCTTTTTGTGAGTTGGCCCTGCCATTGACAAACTCATTCTTAGGAAATGACATTTACTCCTCCCAGCCATGGAATTTCAACATTTTGACAGTTTTTGAGGTGGAAATTTAGGCAAGAAGAGTAAAGGAACATGATATTCTATAATATTAAAGTGTATCTATCTCCCTGGAGAAGAACATGAAAACACCAGGTGAGGATGGTCAGTAAAATCTCCCCAAAATACATGAAGAAACCTATTCAACCTCTACTGATTTTTCTTGCTTACAGTGAAAGCTCTGCTTGTTCTCTATATTCCCCCCAAGGTGCAACATCTCAGAAAGGAGAATAAATTTCAAAATAATCTCTGTCTTGTCTTCGTCTTGGTTAAGCCAGCGGATCTCCAGACATCACAGTTCAGCTACCTGCTGAGAATCTAATTCTCATTAAAAAAAACACAACACAGTCCACACTTTATTAATTTTATAGGTTAATTTGCTTCATAGGCTTAATTCACACAATATTTGTAAGACAATTGGCCCTGCTTTAGTTCACAGTATTTTCCCACAACGTTGTCTGATTATATGATACTGAACTGTCACTTCCAGACTAGAGTTCTATTTTCAGCTAATGTGAACCAGGGTAGCTCAGTAGATGCTTCAATTTATACTGCATTTGAATCTCAGTCTGTGATCTTTTTAGAGCTATTGTTAAGGTGAAATAGGCTGAAGGAGGAAAAATGATAATGTCTAAAGAGGTTTGGAACATTTTTCAGGTGGCCTTCTCCTTGGTGAAATCAGAGCTCCCTGTATAATTTATGGGCAGAACAAGACACCTAAAAATGGAGTTCAAAGAAGCCAGTGCTTTGTGTGAAGTATTAAACAGCAGAAAATGACAAAGAAATGTTCATACTCCTGCTCTGCCATCAAAGGTTGTTAAATGAATATGGGGTGAGAGGAAAACACCTTCTCCCATTTAGGATTTGCAGCTACAAATGACTCTTGGAATTAGTTTCATCTGTCAGCTTCATCTTTTCTTGCATACAGCAGAATTGATACTCTTTTTTGGGATGTGTGAGATCTTTGAAACCCACTTTAGGGCAAGAAATCACACCAACGTTTTCCACAGTTCAGAAAAGCAGTCATTCTCCTTGGAGTATTCCAAAATGATGCTGAAATCCAGTACCCAACTGGAATTGTTCCATTCTATAGAAATTAAGAAAATACTACTTAAAAAAGAGATTAGAATTATTTGGGTTTCTATCACTAGGATGCAGAGTTGTTTTCTCAATGCTTGTTTCACCCTCTATTTCTGAAATCAGAAAAAGACAAGGTTTGATTTTAAGCCTGCCCTATATTAAGAGATTCCTTTAGCCACTTATTTCTGAAAATAAGTGAAGATATTTACCAAAAATTTTCGTTTTGTTTTACAATCTTAGCTGTTACTCAGGGATGATGCATATTGCTGATTTCCTCCCTTGACAATAAAACCACAAAATCTCCTTGTAGCAGCAAAATGCCAGTAGGTTCTGCTTACACATTCACTATGCTTTGGTTTGCTTTCATTTTCTTTTTCTTTCTCATTACTTTTTATACTTGAAGATTTTTCTAAATCAGTCTCAACTTCTTGGAATCCCCTCCTTGCCTTCTTCTCTTAAAGGCAAAGAAGTATTTCTCATGCCACATGTTGAGTGTGGCAAGAACAAGTGATCAAGATCCCTCCCCTTCTCCTGCTGCCTGAAGGACTCTCTGATAAAACCAGCATGCTTTTTTTTTTGTATATATGCCTCGTGATGCTCTTAAGATCTAACGTGCTATCTGGGTAGGCATCCACATTTTACAAGAATCTTTTTTTTACATGAAACTTTTTTTACACAGATCTTTTTTTACACTTCCAAATTCATAGTTCTCCATCAAAGATTTTATCCCAAAGAGTTAATAAAGCTGGATGACCTCTTGCTCTTGGATTTTTTAAGTCTCTTTCAGACTAAAATTAGATTTCCTCCTTTAGGAAGAGAAACAGGCCAATGTGTGACCCTTGAACTGTCAATCATCTGGAAGTAAAGCAGGGAATTGACTTCTCTCAAAGCAGCAGAATGAAATGCTCCAAAATAATAATAATAATGTGTCTATACATATTTATAAGTCCATCATTATTAGTCTTTAGTATGATTGTTCCTACCTGATATTCAATGGCAATTTTGGCCCAGGGATATATACTTTGATTTAGATAAGATACTCTAATTTCAGGTAAATCAAGCTTTAAGTGAGTTAACCACTGGTTAACTGGCAGGTCTCAACTAATAGTCATCTATAGGGAATCATAACTGAATGCTATAGTCATGTTTGACACATGTCTGTATTATGTCCAGTGCTGTTTAATATCTCAACTGATGAGGTGGGGGTAAAAACTAAGTTATTTCTAAGAAAAAAAAATAATTATGAATGGGACAACACTGGAAAGAATAGTAAATATTAAGACCACATTGTTGAAGGGAGATGTTTCCTTTCACAGATACAGATTTTAACAGACCAAATGAAGCAATTTCATTCTAGGAAGAAAGAAGACAGACCATATATTTACAACAAGGGACTAGTGTGGAAATCAGCACCTCTACAAAAGACATAGGTGTGGAGTTTGCAAGAGACTCAGTATAAGCTCTGGAAAAAAATGTGCCAAAAAATGGAAAGAAAAGAAAGAAAAAAGAGGAGGTTTCTATGATCTTGGGCTGATAAACAGGAATGAGAGGGAGGAGGGATACAATTTTTTCTTGATGTGTAGTAAACCAGATTCTGTACAGTTCTGGCAGCCACGTGTTAAAGTAGCAACTGCAAAATTCGAGAGAATGCAGAGATAGCTGCCTTACCCTAAGAGACAGAAAGAAGCTGTTCTGTTTAATTGAACAAAAAGCACACTGAAAGGAAACTTGATTACAGCACCTAAAAAGCCCTCATCATTTCTCTCTCACCTTGCAGGTGAGCAAGGTGGAAGTGAAAAATCACCACTTGTTTTGCAGAGCTCATTTTCTTCAAGCCTTTTATATTCACATGGGTAAAAGGTGGTTGTAGACACTGCTGTATTGCAGAATATGCCTCTAAGTCAAACCATCAGAGGGCATGGGCAAATGCTGGAAACTAAAGGGCCTTTTAATTTAGAGGTGGGAGAAATGAAAGAGATCAGTGGTTAGAAGAGGGAATCAGACAAATTCAAATGGGAAGTAAGACATACAACTTTAAGAAAGAGGATGATTAGCTGCTGGAATGGTTTGCCAAGGCAAGCAGGATAAACTTTGATGTCTGCAGATAAAGACTGAATCTTTTTCTGAAGGAGAGGTTTTGGACAAATATAATTTTGACATTAAGACTGGAATAAGTATGGGAAACATAAGAGCCAGCGTTGTGCTTCAAAGGTTGGAATGGAGATCTTTGGCTTTAGATCCCTCTGAGACACTCTGCCTTTGGAAGGAGAATGTAATTTCTCGTTAACATAAAGGAAAAAAGAAAAATATAAATCACAATTTTGAATGGTAAGCACTGGACCTGGCTGCCAAGAAATCAGTGAATCTCCACCTGTAGAGACTCTCAAAGATCAGATGGAAAATGCCCTGAGCAACCTGATCTAATTTTGAAGTTAGCACCTCCTTCAGTAGGAGATCAGATGATTTCCAGAGGTCCAGCACAGCATGATTTTTTCTACAGTTCAGCAGTTTTCCTGATGTTCAAGATGCTGATGACATTTGATAACACTTGTGTTGATAAAGAATTCCAGAGTCTTCGGATGGACTCTGTCTTCTAGCAATGTCTTGTTTTCAGCTGTCTGAACAATGGAGAGGCTGTACAACTTTTTGTTTCCTGGATGTGATCAAATGTGACAAAATCACATGTTATGAAGACATTTGGTAGGTGTGTGAAAAAGGTGCCCTTAATTCGGGTGAGGTGGCTCATTATTAGACTTCAAATCCTGTTGTAAGTTTGAAGTAACTGTTGTGCTATGGATGCAGGAGAGGTTGTATGTTAGAGAGGAGCATCAGCAGCTTCCCCTTCCAGCTGCTGCTCTTGCACATGCCTTGTGGGACAGCCCTGGCAATGCTCCTCCTGATTAACAGCTTCTGATCAGAAAACTCCAACATTTCACCCCCCAGCTCAGCTGCTGTGTCATTTGCTGCTCTACTACCCCTGTGTATCAACAAAGGAAAGCCTGGATTCATTTTTTGTTTGTTTTCTTCATGGAGTGTTATAGGGAAATCATTGCATTGCTTCTATTCTCAAATTAGTGAGCCAAACAAAAGGGGACTAAAGGGGAGGCAGATAGTTTATCACACAGCCCATGCCATGGTGACCTTCTGTGTCCACAGGCAAAGCAGCTAATTGGGCAGGGAGTTGCTGTGATTTAGTACCTATGTCTTTATATTTTAATCTGATGTAAAGTGACATAATTGTATTGATCTCCGTGCTGATTTACACTACCTGAGAATATTACCATTTATTTTTAACTTCACTAAATTCCCTACCTGCCCTAGTACTGCTGATGCAAAGAAAATTAAAATACCCCGGATCAATCCAGTCTCCCAAAATAATAAAGAAACTTCCATAGCTGCAGGAAGAAAGGTGCACAGAAGCTCTTTTATTCTATCCTACTCTCAAGAGTTAAGTGAAATTACTGAAGCCTGTTCTAAATTTTATCAATTGTGACATATTTTATGCTACTGGCATAGTATATTCAACAAGTGCATTAGGAGAGTGCTTAGCACTTCGTAATTACACTTATATTTCATTTTAAGATAATTTCATGCTATTCTTTCAGAAGGCATCACATTTGGAACTGTAGTCTTGAAACAATAGGGTGTGATATTAAAAGAAAAAAAAAATCAGATCTAAAGTTCCCTTCTATTTCTCTAATGGAACATAACTAAAATGCAGTGTGCAGCTTTCATTCAAAAAACCTCTGTAGTCAAAGAGATACTGATGATTTAAGTCACTATGAATTTAATGAGATGCCATTCTCCTTTTTTTCCCCTTTTTTTTTCTCCCACATGCACACACTAAAATGAAAAATCAAGTTTGCAGTCTCAGTTCCCTCAGTAAAAAAATATATGCTAATTCTCCTGCTACATGGATTTGAAACCTTTATTTGGTCCACAGTGATAGTGTGGACATGTGATGGCTTTTTTTTTTTAAATAAAAACATTTTCTCTGTGAAGATGTGTTTTCTGTATTCAGCTGAGCTTTGTGCAGGGGCTGAGAAACGACTAGACACAGCAGATTTGTCTGCATCAAATTCAGTGGGAATGCCACATGTAAAGAGGTTGCAAAATCAGGACTTCAGCAAGAAAGCAGCAAGCCTTGGTCTTAATAGGATGGAAGTTTTGAATACAGAGGGATTGGAGCCAATTAATGCAGTCACGGCGAGCCATGGGAATTGTACCATGGAGGAACTGCTGGACTGGATTCTAAATGACAAAGGGAGAAGTCCTGATCTCACCAAAGCGAGGGCCTGTTCTTTATGCAAGCCTCAGGCAATAATGCAGAAGGTGCGTAGTAGTCACCGTCTTGATCCAAGGCTGCTTTCAAGCCTTGCTGCCTTGCTTCAGGCTGCACGCAGGGAGCTTGTGCGCAGCAGAGCTGCAATTTGGTTGCAAAGCGTTAATTCCCTGGCACTGCAAAATGTACACAAAGAAGCGTAAGCTTCTCCCCACTTCAGCATTTTAGACCATATGCAAGGAGGCATTACAATTAGGCTACAAGTTCTTTGCCATTTGAGAGATGGCAGTAGATTTCTTAATAATCTGACTGCAGTTTTGTGAGGAAAATCTAAGTCATGTGGTTCTGGTAGCGTAGGATGAGCCTCCCTCTATCTTGGGAGAGAGGAGTACATGAGCTGGGAAGCCTGCCATCAATCTCTGCCTCCACATTTAGGCTGTGTCTATTTGTTGTGGTGGGTGAAAGATCTCCGAGGTAGCTTTATGCACGCTGTTGTACTACCAAGAAGTATCTGAGTCGTAGCAACAAAACTAAGTAGCTCAGGCTAAGCATCATGGAAAAAACAGTTGATGCTGGTACTGGTTCAGCACTAGCTCTGGGGATCTGTACAAGGGCTGTGCTGGACAGAACAGAGCTATCCTGGCTGGAAACAGTCACTGCAAAAATCCCACCAGATAGGACAAAATGGGGAACGTTTAGATTGGGCATGAACAAAGACAAACATAATCCAGCAGGTTCCATAGCTGGATTAGCAAATTACATTTCAAGGCTGTCATTTGAGGGATTAGGAATATAAACTGGCCTGGGATTTGTTGTGTATATACAAAAGCGTAGAGCTCTGACCCTGAGTTGTGCAGCTTGGAGCAGTATGATGAGCACCTGATGGACTGTCTTCCAAAAATGTTTTGTTTTAATTAAACCTCAAAGGATTGATGCATATTCAGTTTAGCTCGGGCAGCTCACCTAAACTGAGATAACAACCCTCAGGTTATACTAGGTTCTCATAAAGTTTGTGTCGTGTTTAATATATCACCATTCATGGTGGTACTGTGGTTTGGGGTTGTTGTTTTTTTTAGCCAGGTTCTCAGTAAATTTATTCCATGACTCATTTTTACATTCTCATGGAATGCAATAAAGAGTTACTCTAACCACTGTGGTTCTCCTGGGCTGGGAAAATTCACAGGTGAGTATGTCATGTTGTTTGGCATGAACAGTAACTAGACAGCTCCTTTATTTATCATAAGTAATCCTGCCTGCAAGTAGTGGTGTTTTCCACAGTCTGTACCATTAAGTGGGAGCCTAGTTTTGAAAATTGATGCTAGCTCCCCAGTTGCATTCTTGGCTAAGGTTGGGCGTGTGACAACCCACAAGGTCATTTAAGGGAAGGAAATACCTCATGTTTCCCAACGTCGTCAGTTCAGGCATGATTTTGCAATCTTACTCCTATTAGGCAATTCCCTTGCATGTCATAGGATTACTTGCAATAGCTCAGGCTACTCGCTTTGAAGGACGCTGACCTTGAATCTAAATTATCTGCTCCCTAATACCCTTCACTGCAGGAGAGGAAACAATTTTTCACACAGAATTAGAAGAGGAAGATGATCTTGGAACAGGACATGCAAATAACCTCCAACCACTTGTTTAATGGAGGTCAGCTCCCAAGAAAAATTTACATCCACAAAGTATCATTACCACCATATAATATCTGGCCAAAATATTTACTGCGGTGTAAGTGTAGAACACGGGGTTAATAACCACTGTAAATGTTCTTTGCTGAATGCCAAATCAGCCCAAAATAAAGCACTCGTTTTGCATTAAACAACAGCAACTAATGGTGGCAACCAAGGGGTCAGATAACATTATTGCTTCAAGTTCTTATTCTGTGGATGCATTTTTTGGCCTTGAATCCCTCTTTACAGTATAAATTACCAGCTTAAAGAGGGCTTTTAAAAGCAGTCCTTTGAATAGGAGTGGGAAGAGCATTTCAGCAGCTCCAAGGTCCCCATAGACACAGTGCTGGTGGAAGCTGTCAGGGGAATGCACTAATAGCCCCCAGAAATGCACTATGATTGCCATTCTCCTTGCTTCAGTTTTAGATTCCCCCCTCTCAGGCATAACTGCATAGGTCAAGTCCACCTTGGTCCCAGGGATCAAATATGTTCTCTGCAGCAGTATCTCGGAGAGGGCTTTCATTTTTAGGACTTCTGTTTGAGGTTGAAATAAAACCTTTCTTTTTATTTTGTGAGTTCTTTTCATAGAAGGCTTTTTCTAGGAATCCTTGGAAAGGGTTATTGTATGTTACTGCTACTCCCTGGGTCAGATTTTCTCTTGCAGCGATTTAAATGGAGCTTTGCCAGCTTACAGCAATAGAGGATATATTCCCATGAGTTTTACATCATGAAATTTCATTGCTGATGTTGATTCCGAGGGCTACCACATACCTGAAGAACTCTGGGCGGAAAACCAAGAACTTCATCTGATATTAATTCTGTTTGCTGCACATGAAACTTCACTGATTTCAGATATCCTCAGGTTTATATTGTCTACAAAGTGAACACTACCAGCAGAATCTCTCATACTACAAACACAACAGAGAAAAGCTTGCCTTAATATTTTCTTGCAGGGAAATAAGGGAAGGCTCTCTGTAAAACATCTGATAAATTTAGCAGAGACCCCATGCAGCAGAGCCAGATCTCTCTAATTCCCTTTCTCCTCTGATGGTTTCCTCCACAGACATTCATAAGTCAAGTATTATTCCTCCATTCCCCACACTAATATATATATTGCTTTTCCTAAAGCTTTTTGCAATGCAGCCTGTACAAACAGAAAACAATTTTGATCAGCCTAACCGAAGACATTTTAGATTTGGTATGAGATATAGGAGTATTTGTGTCTGGGATTATGGATGGAATTAATTGTAATAAATTAATAAATTGAATCTTCTATTAAAGCACAAGAAAAATCGTGTTGTTTCAGTTAATGAAGTAACAAAAAGCAGTTAACCTTGTAATGAATTAATGAGCTGTGTTGGAAAGGTTTGTAAAGGAGATAATAAGGAAGTTGTAGCAGCAAGTGTCTTTAAAAGACACCCGTGAAGCTCTGCTTTGTAGGGCATTGGACAAGTTAATATCTGACAGCATTGCATGTAATGACACTGTGGAATATGCATGATGTAATTGTTTAGTTACCCAGTAAGATCTGGGAAAGGATGTGTAAGGTGGGCAAGCAGTCAAAGGGTATGGCTTCCAAATGTGGATGTGAGTGAAATAAAGAGATCAACAGACTTCAGGGTTTGGAGGAGGAGGATTCATGGCCGTGAAAAGAAAACTCTGATAACTCTCCTTCATTTGCTCCTACTAAACCAGAGCAACTTTTTGATAACAAGCTGTTAAGATTTGCTTCTTAGAATACTTGTGCATATGCTGAAATAAAAAATGAGTAAAATATGAGTAAAATATGAACGAGAATGAAAATTTTACAGGTTGTTGGTTTTAACAGGAGAGAAAACAGTATTTTCTGCACAAGCTTTAATGCAGCTGTTCAGAAGAATAAACCTAATTAAAGATTTATTATTTCTGTGCCCTATCTTTATTTTATGTTAAGGTAAGCAGTCATTATCTATTCTGAGCTAATTTTACCTCAGACAAGAAACACCAGCCCTTAAACTCCCTAAATCCTTTCCTGCATCACACATATCCCTGTTCCAAGGAGTTTTGCTTGTCCCTTCTCACAAGGGGGATTAATTATTTTTTACTTCACTATCCCACCCATTTGACATGTTGTCTCAGGGGACCCTCCACACAGAGAAGGGTTTATAACCCTCAGCCGTGTTTGTCCTCTCCTTTTCACAGGAATGATATTTAAGCTCAGGGGAGATCAAATCTGAGGTAAAAGAGGCCTTACTTTATATATATACAATTATTATTATTATTTTTGCTTCTTTTACTTTATTATGGGTTTGTGTTTCTCCTGCTGGGCTTTAAAACATAAGGAATCGAGTTGAACCCTCATATGAAGTGACTCTGCCACATGCAGGTAACTTCTGCATGGATAGTCCTCAAATCATAATTTTTATTTATATACTGTGCAGTTTCTGGGAATTCCAGTCAAGAAGCAGGATGCTGCTCTCCCATCCACCGCATAGTTTGGAGGAAGAGGAGAGGAAATCAGTCATTTCCCCTGTTTTGATCTAAGCAACCCACAAGGCTTTTCATGAGTGAATATCTACACACTGGGGTCTTGAGCAGCATTGCAACACTGAAGGATGTTGCATCAGATGTGGAATTTCCAGCTTGGCTGTTGCTGCCTGTTTAATTAGAAAAATAATAATTAAAAATAATGTTATTTTCTCCTCGATTTGAAGTTTCAGAGGGCTGATGTGCAATGACAAAGCCAAGTTGTTTTATTTCTTGGTCTGCTTCCGTGCTAGTTTGGGTTTTTGCCCTTTGTTTGCATTGTGAGGATGCTGGTGTTGGCATTCAGAGAGACTGTATTGTCTGCTCTGCGGTGATTGATGGGATGATTCATGAAATTTCAGCTGTTGCAGTGGGAACTTGAGAATCAGGGTGTCATTGCTCTTCTTTGCCTTTGTGCACCTCCTTGAGTGTTTTGCTTTAAGGAAGGAGAGCAGGTACTCTTTGTGTGAGGTGTTTCTACTACTTGAGATTAAGAGTGCATAAACCACATATTTATCTTCCTTTCCTCATTTTTTACAAGGAATTTCTCAAAGTGCTTACAGAAGAATCTGAAGGTATTTTTAGTAAAGAGATTCAAGGAGAGACCTGGTTGTAAAGATGACTGTTGAGTAGATTGGAGTCAGTTTTTCGTGCTATTTGAGGCCATTAAATTATTCCACAATGAGTAATGTTGTAGGAACTTCTGAACAATATAAACGGTTACTTGGTTTTTTTCTTATGCAGAATGAGTATTTACAGGGTGCAATCACTACAGGAAGAAGCAAACAATATTCAGAATTGTTGTGGTGCTTGTATCAGAACAAACGGTGCCTTTTCTGGCAGACAAACTGAGGCGCAGAGCCAAGATCACCCACCTTGTTCAGTCACCCAGGAAATCTCTTTTAGAGACAGGGAGTGAACCCCCATTCCTCAGGATCTCCCTTAGCTCAAGTGTTAATGAGCACACAGGACACTATGCTGTGGAGAATAAGATCCCAAATCTGGAGAGATGTGGATACCTGTATTAAAATGCAGAATCTCTTCTCTTCTCTTTTTTTTCTTTCCTTTCCTCTTTCCTTTTCTTTTTTCTTTTTCTTTTTTTCCTTTTCCTTTTCCTTTTCCTTTTCCTTTTCCTTTTCCTTTTCCTTTTCCTTTTCCTTTTCCTTTTCCTTGCTCTTTTTTATTTTTATTTTTTCCTTTTCCTTCCTGTAGTGCATGTAATACACATATTCATTCTGCCTTCTTTTTTGCCTGCAGAACCTCTTATACCCTGTGGGTACTCCAGTGATAAGGTTTGGCTGGCCTGACATGTGACTTTCCTAGTTGTTTTCTTTGCTATGATATTCCTCTCACAAGGAATTGTTACTATTCATTGTGGGCAGGATTGGGAACCCAGCAAAGGAGCTGTGTCAATGCTAAGAGCAGACACATTTTTGTTTATGGGGTGGACTCCTCTCCCATTTAAACCTTTAAAATTTGAACATGAAAGTCTGAGATACTCATTGCAGACTTTCTGCTGTCCAATTATCAGAGAGAAACGTGTTTCCATAGTGCATATTTACTTGCCCTATCTTGGCCTACTTATATCCACTGTCTGCAAAGGGAACTGAGAGTGATGCTGGACACAAGTGTGTGAGAAAGTGAGCTAAGTCCAGAGTAGGTCAACCTGCTTCTGCTTTTTTCATTCCCTCCACTAAGGTTACACCCCTGCCTGAAGCACTGTGCTGTTTCTCCTGAGATGGAAAGCGAGTGGGGAAGAGGGAGAGAGACATTTCAATGTCAGACCCACAACAGGGTTCAGCAGTGGTAAAGGTGGTGGCAGGATTCTGCAACTTTACTTTTCACTCCTTGAAGAGTCGACAGGTTTCTTTCTGCTTCCTCCTTGCAGTCTTTTGCTCCTCAACACTTCCTACTGCTTTATTCATAAGGGAAATGTGACTGGAAATGCCAGCTCAAAAATATCATGCAGAGAAATCTGCTGCCTCTTTGTGTCTACGGGAGCTGTCTGTGACATCTCACTCGCTGCCCTCGTAGGTCACTGCTGTTTTTTCTTGCAGCCATGCTAACTGAATTTACATGCTGCAGTGTTTCCAGGACCACTGCTGTCCTTCACTTGCCCCAGTGGCACTACTCAGAGCAGGAGGAAATGGAAATGTTACAGCTGTCATAGCTGCCCCTGCTGCCTGGTCTTTGGAAAGGGAACTGCATTAGGCATTAATTATTCTTATTTCCTCTCCTTATTTTATCCTTCCTTCTCTCTCCTTCTGGCCTTTTCTAAATGTTAGGGAACACTGATTTCAGTCCCTCCCTTACCTCCACCTGTGCCTGGCTGGAAAAAAAAGACAGAAAAACCACAGGTACTCTGTGTGGCAAGAGACCAAGGCTATTTGGTGGCACAGACTCTGTCCCTTCATTGCCATGCTGCCCAGGAAGCTCAGGGAGCCTGGGAAAAACTCAAACAGGAAAATCCTTGATGCCCTGACAGCACAGTGATGCTATAGACCACTGCACACCCTAAATGCTGCACCCCAGAGCATAGCATTACTATTATTTATTTCATACTTATTCCTAGAGATGGAGATTCTGTCTTGCTTTGTAAGCCTTTTATAGACAGGTAGAATGGGGCAAAGCACTGCACCATGGCTCAGAAAAATCAGTTTCTAGCTCTGCTCCTGTTTTACTGACAGCCCCTAGAGCTACTTTTACTGAAGTATTAGAAAGAGCTGGCATTAGACAGAGGCACAGAAGCATCTAAGCAGCACAGCACAGACAGCACAGGCATTGCTCAGAGCACATCAGATCCTTAAACACGTCCAGATCTCTTCCTCCTGTCATGTTGGCAGGGAAATGGAATGGCAAGCAGGTGAGCAGGGCTGCATACACCAGGCTGAGACTAAACACAGATCACAGAATCACAGAATCCCAGCATGGTGGGGCTTGGAAGGGACCCCTGAAGATCATCGAGTCCAAACCCCCTGCCAGAGCAGGACAGACCTAGAGCAGATCAGGCAGAAATGCATCCAGACAGGGCTTGGAAGTCTCCAGAGGAGACTCCACAACCTCTCTGGGGAGTCTGTTCCAATGCTCTACAGGGAAGAAGTTCTTCCTCATGTTGAAGTAGAACTT
The DNA here is from genome assembly GCA_013399075.1 of Chloroceryle aenea. Classification (NCBI taxonomy): domain Eukaryota; kingdom Metazoa; phylum Chordata; class Aves; order Coraciiformes; family Cerylidae; genus Chloroceryle; species Chloroceryle aenea. Next base: position 41,899 of record VWZY01006693.1, on the reverse strand, counting down.
GCTGTGGCTCGAGCTTGAATCCATTGCCCCTCATCCTATCAAAAGGCACAAGTGAAAAGAGGTTGTCCCTGCCAAGAGAGGCAGAGGGAAGGTTTCTTACCTATTTGCAGGTGTGAAATTGCAACACTAGCCCTCTGATAAGAGCCAGGGGAGAAAAAATGCACATTGGTAACAATATAGAGTTTGAGCAGCTTATGAAAGGCAACGTGTAATATGCCAAAGCTGGAAGAAGCCTGGATTTGATGACCTGCAGGGAGATTCCTTTCATTTTTAAGACTCAATGAATGATAAACTCTTTGCATAAATTTACAAAGAACTTTTTATAGCAAAGGGGGAAAGGAGCGTGAAAGTGCAGATTGTAAAATGTCATCAGGGATAAGTTGCCACTGATGTTGTCTGTGGAAGAGAAAAGCTGGTAGCAACCCAAAGTGTGTATAAGACAGGACAAGTGGGAGGGTGTCTGATCCATTGAACTCACGCTCTAGTTTATGAAGAGTCAGTGCTTTCCCCTCCCCACCTCCTTTCCCTTCTGAGTGGTTTACATGTAGGACTTTCGTGGCAGACAGTGAGCATGATGTAACCACTTAGCACTTATCTCTTCACTATTGTTTCTCTGGTTTATCTCTTGAAGAATGGCTTTCCATGTCTGCTAGAGAATCTAGGCAAGGGCAAGTGTCAGGAGTGTGGGTCAGGGCAGCCCCTTAGGCCTGTGACAGCCGCTCTCTGTTAACCNCAAACTGGGACAGCGAGATAACCAGTAATGCACCATCAGAGAGGTGTTTTCAGTGAATTGAGCATAGTCTCTGACTCTGAATTAATCATGCAGAGCAAAAGGCTAAAATGCATTAGTAGGGGCATGAGGAGAAGGGGAAGAAGACACACATTTAATTTTCATCCGGTGGTCAGAAAGAGCCCAATGCAGAATTCTTCAAGCAATTGAAATGAGCAACAGAAACTACCACACGAGATGTTTCCCCTCCATTCCTTGGGCTGGCCAAGAAATCAATTAAAGCTGGTCCCTAAAGCACTATGCAGCACTCCCTAATAGGTGGTGAAAATGCATCAACAGCATCACACACTCTCCTTGCACAGATGTCCATATTCTTTCCTAGCTCTCTGGAACAAGGGGCTCAATAACCTTGTATCACCACCACCACTTCCAGTAGCATGGAAAAGCCACTCTTTGAGGATGGTGCTGGTATCTTCTCACAAGTAATAAGCAATAGGACAAGAGGAAATGGTCTCAAATAGGACCAGGGGAAGTTTAGGTTGGATATTAGGAAAAATTTATTCACAGAAGGGGTTGTCAAGCCCTGGAACACACTGCACAGGGCAGTGGTTGGATCACTGTTGCTGGATGTGTGAAAAAGTTGTGAAGATATGGTGCTTAAGGACATGGTTTGGCAGTAGACTAGGTAGAATTAGGTTGATGGTTGGACTTGATGATCTTAAAAGTCTTTTCCAACTTAAATGATTCTATAATTCT
>VWZY01006693.1:26647-40096 GCA_013399075.1 Chloroceryle aenea | reverse complement strand
TTGGATATTAGGAAAAATTTATTCACAGAAGGGGTTGTCAAGCCCTGGAACACACAGCACAGGGCAGTGGTTGATCAGTGTTGCTGGATGTGTGAAAAAGTTGTGTAGATATGGTGCTTAAGGAGATGGTTTGGCAGTAGACTAGGTAGAATTAGGTTGATGGTCGGACTTGATGATCTTAAAAGTCTTTTCCAACTTAAATGATTCTATAATTCTATATGAATGATATTATAATTCTATAATGATTATGGGGACAGTGGCAGCTGCTGGGGTGCCAAAGTGTACGCTCTGCACTGTGATATTGGTAGGTCGTGGGGATGGTGGTTAAATTCATAGAATCATTCAGGTTGGAAAAGACCCTTGGGATTTTCTAGTCCAACCATTAACCCTGCTCTACAAAGTTCACCCCTAAACCATCTACCCCAACACTTATTCACAGAGACCCTTAAACACCTCCAGGGATGGTGACTCAACATCCTCCCTGGGCAGCCCATTCCAGTGTCTGACTGCTCTTGCTGTGAAAAATTTTTCCTAATGACCAGTCTAAGCCTCCCCTGTTGTTTCAGTCGCAAAGCTCTTACAAATTACCTGGACTAAGGAGTCCTCAGAGTTGTAGCACCTGTGCTGTGCATCCTCAAAGAGATTTTCTGCCAATTTTAATTTTTCCCCAGTGCAAAATTGTTTCCCCAATGAAAAAAAGTAAGGATCAAACCCAAATAACCCCTGCCTGAATAAGAACAGCTTTGAAAGTTATTAGTAAATTAGGAATAGAAAGATTATAAAGCTTTCCATAAAGGTCTCAGTGTGCCTGTAGCTGGCGAGTTGGGAAAGGGAAGAGAGCACATCTTGTAGCTGCTTTAGCTCTGTGAGCTTGGGGGTGTCCTTCGCGCCAGCCGGTAACACTTCAGCAGAGAATGGATGAAGGTGGGAGCATATTTATTTCCTTAAATCCTGGCGTCTGTCCCCGCATCCTTCCCTCAGCCAAGCCAGTAGTCATGGAAACAGCCAAGGACAGACTTACTCCAACAGCAAAGGTTTGGTCCCTTCCATGGGGCAAGGAGAGAGAAAGAGAGAGAAGGGAAAAACACTCTCCAGGGTGACAAGGTCATCCTTGAATACGCTTAGCAAATGTCATCAAATCTTTAATTTCACACCAAACTGAAAGGGACAGGAGAATCTTGGGTTTAGTGCCTCCTCTAAAGGAGACCTGAGGCAATTTTGTTGGTTTTGCTTTATGTGAGAAAATGTTCAAAAGAGCTGTTGCAATCTATCATGTCAATAACTCCCAGACAAAGGTGCCTAATAATATGCATTGACACAACAGCCTGTAATGGCTGTGTGGGAACCATTGCGTTTATTATTATACCAGTGACCCACAGACTATGGAAATGTTTATTTTCTTTCCACAGAAATCTTTATTATTCTTTTAAGTACCATGGAAAGGAGATGAAATGAGAAGGGAGCAGCCATATTCAGCATGTTAAGAAATCAAAGATATTTTATATACTTTCCATTCAGTCTCTGGTCACATCCTTAATAGAAACAATTAAAGAAATATGCCAAAGTGTCTGAATATATCTATATCTGGCACAACTAACACTGCTCTCTATATTCATGTCTTTTAAAAGGAGGTGAGTGAAAGATGGGAGTAAAGTACATATCTCTGACCTTGCCTTTGCTAATATAAACACACAGCACAAGGTACGTATTGTATATTTAAAAAAAATCCTTGCACAGTTTTCCCCAGGGAGTACAGAAGGAATAGAAAGACCTACCCATGACAGATGCTAATCATGTCACACTTGTGTGCACCTTCCAGATACTATGGTGATGAGGCTGTTTAAGTCCCCAGGCAGAATGAAGCACGGATATTTGTGCTGAATAGCCTGACTTTTTGCAATTTAAAGATGACCTTTCACATATTTTTCCTATAGGTTTGCTATGTTAATATTTATACAGGGAGGTATTAATAAACAGTGGCCTTTCATAAGTAAGTATTCAGCAAGTAAAACTCGTTGTCATTTATCGGTGGGAAGGGAAGGTGCAATAGATTTCAGCATTTTAAAGTCTATGCACACAGAGTTTAATTTACCACTTTTCCCAGGGGCAGCAGCATGGGTTTATATCTCATTGTGATGAGGTCCTTGACTGTAAAACAGCTGGCTATACAAGTAAAATGATGTAGGAATGATACAAATATAAACCAATATTAGAGAGTAAACATGGTGATTAGTACCAAGCAAGAAATGCTAACTCTAAATCTGGTGCAGGACTGCAGCTCATAATTAATTTGCTGATCAGAACTGGTTGGGTGTAGTGGACTGTACTGAGTAAAAAAGGATCGTTACCAGCACTCACGTGGTCTGTTCATAATTGCTATGACATCCTAGAGTAAATGAGACTGGAGACTGCTAGGGTAGCTGACGTTACTGTGCTCAGTGCTGTTGCAGAGTCATTAGATATTCATGCAGGTGGCCCAAGCTCCTGAAAAATCAACAGTACTCAGTGAAGAAAACCTTCCTCACCTGATTCTCAGTCTGGTTTTTTTTGAAAGGGTCCAGGCTTGGGTCACCTGTACCTCTTACTGGCTTCTGTGGCACGTAGCATCCAGCAGGACTCCTCCAGGAAGGTGACTTGGCAGGTCCATGGCAGTGCAACAGCAAAACCTTGGATGCATGGCAGTGTACCAGCCCTTCCACTCTACGGCTGTTTGGCCCTACGTGTGTTGAAGTGATTTGAACCAGAGCAGGAACTCAAAGCTGCCTATGGAGTGGGAAAAAGATGTAATTTCAAGCAGAATGTCCTGCCAGTGTAGATATGGTTGGTTAAAGAGAGATTGCCTGTGTCAGAAACATCCCTGTGGCTCCCAGCCATGTCAGAGTCTAAACCTGTTTTGTGGAAATGGTCCAGTGATACCAGTATCAGATCAGTCCATCCCCATCTCCATCACCAGCCTGCTCTATACCCACACCAAGCACTCACCAGCCTGGTGCTACCTACTCTGATTCATAGATTAATGTTGCCTCCTAATTCCACTAGGCTGTTATTAAGGTGGCTGTCTAATCTTCCAGAAAGAAAAACTCTAAAACCAAACAGTGAAATGAGGAGTTGAAACTCCCAGGCCACATCTAAGAAAGGTTTGAAATTAGAAACTGGATTGGAAGCGTGTGCTTTGAAGCCTTTTAACCACAAGTATCTTGGCTTCCTCCTAGCCTCAGCTTTCTTGCACAAAAGGAATGAAATGCCAATCTACCTCACAGGGTGTTAAGAGTGTGATTTTTCAGTCCTCAGATGCTATGTGAAGGAAAAAAAAAAAGGCTGAGTGATGAATATAAGCAAGCCTATACTTCTTCGATTAATCTGTATTAGAGTGGAGTGGGTTATTTTTAGATTTCCTATCACTCACCTCTAAACAGTTCTCTAACAAGTATATAAAATTCACTTTTAACTAATCCATAAATAGCAGTGGGCTCCAGGGCTTTCACCTTTGCTGTATCAAGCCAAGGATTACTGTTTTTTTTCTTTACAACATGGGAGTCATAAAATTTTGTCCAAAACTCTTTATTTCTTCACTAATTGACATAAGGGGGCAGGAAAGATTTTTCCACTTTCTGCTTTAGAAGAGTAGCACTTGCAGAAAAAGAGAGAATAAGAAAATCTTAGGTGTTTATTCTAAGGTTGGTTCTCTGCAAAATATGGGGCTAAATGGCTTGGATTTGTAGGAGAGAAGATGGCATCCAGTGGCCTAGAATATCTGATGATGCCATTAATAAATCTACATCTCCCTTATTTTTAAACATATTTATTTATTCATTAAAATTTTGCACCAATACAACAATTATTTACCTCAAACTTAAGAGGAAAAGCTAGTTTCCATGAAGGAATTATTCCTGTTTCTTCTTCATGGTATAATAAAGATGGCTTTCTCTAACCTAACCTGAACTTTAGCTAGAGGCTGAGCCTAAAACAAGGATCTCCAGCCAGTGTCATGATGAAAAAGCTCTCAAAATCAGCCTCTCCTTGACAAACACTTTCCAGCCCCCATCCACCTGGAGCTCTCATCTCACCCTAATCTGAGCCTTGGACCTGGCTCCAAGCTGGTGGCCACACCAAGAGTTCTTGTCAACAAGTTCTCTCTGTACTCCACCCTCTTTTGTGCCATCTCCTTTCTAGTCTCCCTAACACTGCTGCTTTAGGCTCTTTCTTTCTACCAGCCCTAACTCTCACTCTAACAAGACACCCAACTAGAAATTTCTTGCAAAAACATTCTCCTTGCAGACCATGTTTTCCTTTGGCAGTCACTCTGAAGACACGCTCCAGCTAGAGCTCTCTTTCTCTCAAATCTAGCAGGAATGTTGACTCTAACCCTAACTGTAGGCTGAGCCTTACACAGAGCTTCACAGCCAGTGCCCACCCAAAACATTTCTCAGAGAAGAATTCTCTCTCCATACTCCCCTTGGATTTGGCAACCTCTTTCCAATCCCACACTAACTGAATTTCTCAGTTCTCTCTCCCATCCCATTTCTTACCCCACCACTAACCCAAAGTGGATGCTGGGCATTCAGATGGCTCTTCAAACATGTGTCCAGATGTTGGGTTTTTTATTCCTAAGAGTTCTTTTGCAAGTTTTCTTCTCTTTGAAGCCCCTTTTCAGCCCCATTCCAACTGCAGCTACAATCTCTCTTTAATCCTTAAACCTAGTAATAAATGTAAAAGTAAGATGAGCCTTGCCTGGAATCATGTGGTCATTGTCCACATTCAAAACATCTCACGGCCAAGCATCTCAGATTTTACAGCCTACAATTTCTAGGCCCTTTGCCATCCCCCTCCAAGTGGAGAACTGGGCTCTGTTTTTTCTCTCAGCCTTCACCTTAATATCAAACCTAACCCTTAACCTGAGCTTCAGAAAAAGCTGAAAAACCCTCTGCTGAGACCAAAAAAGCCTCACTGAAAAGTTGTCCTGTTGCCCTATCACTTTACTTTGGCAGACAGCTTTTCACTTCCACTCTGATGGGAACTCATGCCTCCATCTTTCTTTAACTGATAAATTTAAGCCTCAAGCTAACAGTAGTCCTTGTGCCCAGGCCCCTCCAGGCAGGATCCACACCAAACCACATTCCCTTTGCTTTGACATCCCCTTTCCAGATGCTGTCATGTGATGTCTCTTTTCCCCATCCCCAAACCTTGCCTTAACCCTGCCTCAAACAGCAGCAACTCTAGAGAAAACCACCCCAACTCTGATGTTCTTTTTCAGCTTTCAGTCGATGATTTTATCCCTTTTCACTGCTTATCTTCAACTTCAGAAGATGGGGGTGGGGTGGGGGGGGAGGGATCATGAGAAAAGGGTCAAGGGTTAATGTTCATAACACTCCACAAGCTGTGATTTCTTTAAAGTGCAGGCTGTGCTATATATACTTCTATCCTAAGAGCACGAGAGCTGCTTGGATTTTCATAAGCACATAAGACATCTGTAAACATCCAGAGATTAGTCTTGGGTAAATCTGCACCTTTGAAAACTGTCCTGATCTTCCAGTACTTTGACTCATTATCATATTAACAATTCACATAGTTGTAATAAACGGAGTAATTCATGGTTTTCTGAATGTCCTTTCTGATTCTCATTAAAGTCAATGTCAGTTTTGCCTTTGAATCCAAAGAGAATGCCCAGCTATGACAGCTATTAAGTATCTCTCCCACTGTTACAGTAATGAGCAAGGCTATAATAAGTGAGAGCCCAGTCCTGAAGAGCTACCAGCACAGAGAGAGAACATATTCAAGAAAACGTGATCTGCTTGCCTTTCACAGATGGGGGAAAAAAATCCAAGAGAGATTTATAGCATGTTTACACAGATGGGTGCAGCCAGAATCAGCTGTGGTGCAGAAGCCTTATTGCTGCATTAGTTCATTGTGAGTGAGCTAATTAGGATTTTGACAAGTCTTTCTTGGGTGAATCTCGTTGTGGCCTCTTCAAACTTTACTGCCACCAGCTGTCTGCTTTACACTCCTACCAGAGATTACTGCCCCTACATCTGGCTCAGCAGATGTGCTCGTGCATCAGCTGCTCCATTTCACACTTCAGCATCTTCGCTTCATCCTCACCGAAGGGAGGCGTGCACTGGGTTATGGAACTATGGGCTTGGAGTGACCAGGACACAGGTATGCATGTGTGCCTCTCCAGAGTACTACTGGGGCAGTGACTTCTGCTGGAGGAATGAGACAGACGTGATAATATCTGGAGGCTCCCGAAGCAAAGGATGTCTGTCAGCATGGGGACATTTGGGCATATGGGTCCCAGATGGGAGCTGGCTTATGTCCACAGGCTCAGAGCACAGACAGAGGAGCTCCTGTTTGCCTTTTTCCATCCTCTTCAGCACACACAGATGTATTGTCCAAGGTGACCCAGGAAGCCGTGGCAGAAACCCAGCTTTAATCATCCCAGTTTCCAGAAGACCTTGAGCTCCTGCAAAAAAGACCACAGTGAAGGGATGGATTTCCAGGAGGAGAGCAGTGTGTCTAAGATCCCCTTCTCTCCCCCATTGGTAAACATATGTTCAGTGGTTTGTGCATCCATATGGTGGTTGTACACAGCCTTGTCTTTATCCTTTCTATTCCTAACCATTTCTCTCCTAAGGTTGAATGCAGAATGGTGGCAAGCACAACAGTTTCAATGGAGAGTTCAAATCCCCCAGGGATTCCCTTTCTCCAGAAGTTAAGGACATCTTTGCAGGGCCCAAAGTTGTATTGAGCCCTCTGGGCAAGGTGATTTCCCATTTTTTTTTGTCTCTTAAACTGAAATAGTTGGATTTTGAGGTTTTCTAATTATGCTTTATAAATGACCACAGCTTTGGTCAGAGGTGCCTTCTTCTCATTTTGGAGTGAGTGCATATTTTCCCTCTTTTCCTTACAATCCCCAGAGGACTTGCTTTACCTCACACTCTACTCCTCTCCAAGCCTGTCTACTTTCAGATTACAGAATCACAGAATGGAAGGGACCTCCAAAGATCACCTAATCCAACCCCCCTGCTGGAGCAGGACCACCTAGATCAGGTCACGCAGGAAAAGCCACAGCCTTGACTTTGACTCATTCATATTTCCTGCATATTCCCATACTCCTGCAAAGGAGTTGGGAATAACTCTCACTCCAGTGGTCTAAATGATAAGCAAATTCTCCCAGAAGTAACTTTTTTCTTCTTCACATCTGAAATCTCCCTATTTTAGTCGGGAGTTCACACAAAGTTCTTCTTTCTCCACCTGCTTTAGGCCTTCCCATTGCTGCACTCAGAGGTGGCTCCAAGGTGCAAACTCTGAATCCAGGGTGGGTCTCAGACCACATAAAATGTTTGAGTCTGCAGGTTTGGTCCATCTATCATGGAAAGAATTTTTTTTTTCAGACAATGCACCATCTGGAACTTTTTCCATTCCTGTTCATTTCTCCCTTGAACCACCAGCTCTCCATTTGATCTCGGGGAATTCACGATACTCCCGTGACTCACCTTATCATCCTGCTTATCTATTTATAGCATAAACCCCCCAGGATAAGAACCATCCCTTCCTATGTGTATATAACATTTGGTGTTACACCGTGTCTGCAGCAAAGTTGACCTGTCCTCTGCTCAGCCAGTCTCATACAGATAATAAGGGCAAAAGAACAACACATGTTTACTACTTTCTTTTTTAACTACTTTTGTACCTCAGCTCCTATTTCCTCCATCCCTTCCCATAACATTATCCTTCAATTTCTTCCTGCAAGGCAGTAATGTGCCTGAGTCTGTAATGCATTATCTTCTCATAAAGGGTTATGTAATATTTTATATGCAGGATGCTGTATGAAAATAAATTGCATTACTGTACTGTATTAGGAAACTTTATCATAGACAGAAGGCATATTGCATCCTGTTTTTCTTGAAGGCTGAAACAATGAAACTGTATTAGGGGTGGATGTACACATCTGATGCTGGGGGGGAGGGAGCCCTGGGATATTTGCCATTCAAGTTGTTAAATTCCATCATTGCTTAATATTCTAATTAATTCACCAATAGTCTAGATAAAGAGAGGGGTTTGTTCTTGGTTGTTGGGTTTTTTCCTCTAAGGCCTGGGTTGGATTGCCAGGAGGTGCCCCACCAAACACAAGAGAGTATAGTTTTGCTGCAAGGTAAAATGCATAAAGTTGATGATCCTATCTTGATTGTACACGGCTTGCCTCACAGTAATCCCAACACATCTTCTATTTAATGTTTTATTTTACCTCCAATTAGTACAAATGTATTAACTGCCTACAGGTAATAACCCCAGACGTTTTAAGCGAAGAAAGCACGGCTTGATATTTGGCTCAGCTGCTTCTAAGATGAGGTAGCTTGCCCCAAACCATTTTATCACTGAGAGAAACGAGCCAAATACCTCAGCAAAACATCTGCAGGCAGGTGGAGCACGAGACTGGGTCCAACAAAAAAAAGACAAGATCATTTTTCTGGATTTGATTCTCTGAAATACTGTGCCATTAAACAGATGAAATCAATGAGAGTCAGTGTTATTTAAGAGTTCCTACAGTCAAGGTAAGACCTAAAAGCCATGTCTCCCTGTCCTTGTGACCATGCAAAGACAACACTGACAGTCTTCAAGTGTTTCTGTTTCATACACGACGAATGGCCATTCATAAATGAATCTTAGGAGGTTGTGCTGGCTTTATTCAAAACTCAGGTCTCCTATAACTGTAACAGCCTCTTGCTGTAATTCAGGTGGCTCATAAATATTCCCCTTCCCCCACAGATTGCTCCTGTGAATGCTAAAATGACTGAACAGTCAGTGAGTACTGAAGTTTTGACTGGGTAAAACTAGATCAGGAACTTCACTGCTGCAAATGGAAAAAGCTCTGCCTGGGTCAGTGAAGCTTCACCTCTTCACCCTGGTTGATCACCCCTAAAGTTCATGTTTTCCTCAGACTGCACTCCTTTGGTTAAACTGAAGAATTGATGGATTAAATGTATTTCATGATGATGATTTGATGATTGACTTGATATTTGTTAAGAGTGATGTGGTCCGGGTGGAGCCGGGGCTCTCCTCGACTGCCTGAAATCTTCACAATTCACTGGCCCTTGGGCTGATGCTTATTAGTCTCCTAAGAATATAAGGAGACTTTAGGTCATTTTGTAACTCTTCCACATAGCATAAACACTGATGTTTGTTTATGGGGTGGTTCTTTTCTGGGCAAGCGTGGGAACTGAGTTCTTTTTGCAGGTGCAAAATAAGCACGAACAACGTGTAAACAGATGGCCCAACATCCTTTTCCCCATCTTTGTTAAAGCCAGGCATTTTCAGCCAGCCATTCTTCCAAAACAAGGTAGGGAAATGATTTTTGTCTTGAAAATAAAACACATACTCAACACACTCTCATAGCACTAATAGATTCAAATAGGAAAAGTAAAAATGGAACTTATTGATCTCTTGAAACTGTATTTCTTGGGGCATTAGGTGAAATCCTTTGTCAGTAAAGATCCACTCCTAATCTGGCAGATTGTATTTGCTCTTGACTAAAAATTCATTTAAAAATGCCATTTTTATCTGTCTGTCTGCCTGCCTATCTGCCTACCTATCTTACTCTTTTCACCTTCTTTCTTTTCCATACCTTCGGTATCCAGCTGTAGTTATCACAACCAGTTATTTGGTCCTCTTTTCACTAAATTTGGTAAATTTAGGACAAACCTCTAGAATAACATTTCCCTTTTTCTTTCTTTGTTTGCACTCCACATTGTGGGATGATGGCCTAACTCGCCACAAGACAGGGATGCAGCTCATCTAGTGCACTTTGGGAGAAAGGTTCAGATGTCTGTGACCATGAGATTCCTGTGCTGTCTCGGGGGGTGAAGATCCTCCAAGCTGCAGCCCAACATCTGGAGGAGGGAGTCTTGTGAAGGTAAGACAGTCCTGTTTCACCAGGACCAACAGGAACAAGCCACTCTTACATACATCCTGAAGGCCAGAGGGTCTGAGCAGAGATCTTTGCCTAATTAATGGCAAAATTAAAGTTCACACCCCTGAGTGTGGTAATGAGCCAACGGAGCACATGCTAAACACGCGTGACTGTGTTCCTCAGCTCTCCACCCAAATCATGCCAAATGTCACCTGGAAGGCAGGGACAGATGGGAGGAGAATATGAAAATCCCAAGGGGTATACATGGCCGTGAGGAGGAAGAGTGCAAGTCCATCAGAGATGGCCGATGGCCTGCGCTCCTCTTCCTCCACCCGAGACAGGGACGCCCTCTCGGTAAGACCTGAACCCTCACTACAGAGTGCACCTCTCCAGCATTCCTGTGACCTGGGGGTGCTGTTACTAAGGCTTCCACCTCCGACTGCACATGATCTTACCTGGGAATTAGTAACTGGAGCTCGATTATCCTTTCTGCAGTTCCTGCATTTATCCGCAGCAATTCCCAACCTATCTGTCACTTCAATAAATCACACCTATTTGTGTTAACTTTTAAACTGCCTCAGAATAAATCCGTAACTGGGCTCTGAAACAGGCAGCTGCTCTCTCTGTGTGAGCTCTTAGCTGGGCTCTGAGAGAGTTCTCAAGCACACCATTTGACTTTGCAAAAGCGTTCCGTGCCAGCCCTTGGGCTCTGGCAGGCAAACGTTGTGCTCATACCCATTGACAGCNACTCCACATTGTGGGATGATGGCCTAACTCGCCACAAGACAGGGATGCAGCTCATCTAGTGCACTTTGGGAGAAAGGTTCAGATGTCTGTGACCATGAGATTCCTGTGCTGTCTCGGGGGGTGAAGATCCTCCAAGCTGCAGCCCAACATCTGGAGGAGGGAGTCTTGTGAAGGTAAGACAGTCCTGTTTCACCAGGACCAACAGGAACAAGCCACTCTTACATACATCCTGAAGGCCAGAGGGTCTGAGCAGAGATCTTTGCCTAATTAATGGCAAAATTAAAGTTCACACCCCTGAGTGTGGTAATGAACCTAACGGAGCACATGCTAAACACACGTGACTGTGTTCCTCAGCTCTCCACCCAAATCATGCCAAATGTCACCTGGAAGGCAGGGACAGATGGGAGGAGAATATGAAAATCCCAAGGGGAACACATGGCCGTGAGGAGGAAGAGTGCAAGTCCATCAGAGATGGCCGATGGGCTGCGCTCCTCTTCCTCCACCCGAGACAGGGACACCCTCTCGGTAAGGCCTGAGCCTTCACTACAGAGTGCACCTTCTCCAGCATCCTGTGACCTGGGGGTGCTGTTACTAAGTCCGACTGCACATGATCTTACCTGGGAATTAGTAACTGGAGCTCGATTATCCTTTCTGCAGTTCCTGCATTTATCCGCAGCAATTCCCAACCTATCTGTCACTTCAATAAATCACACCTATTTGTGTTAACTTTTAAACTGCCTCAGAATAAATCCGTAACTGGGCTCTGAAACAGGCAGCTGCTCTCTCTGTGTGAGCTCTTAGCTGGGCTCTGAGAGAGTTCTCAAGCACACCATTTGACTTTGCAAAAGCGTTCCGTGCAAGCCCTTGGGCTCTGGCAGGCAAACGTTGTGCTCATACCCATACACAGCACACATCCAGCTGTGAGCTGGGGGCGGGGCTTCAGCAACAGCTGGAGTTCTGCTGAGCTAGTGGCACCCTGAAAGCAGAGGTACATTCACCGTGGAGCATCAGGACTCACCATGTTAGAAACACTTCTTCCTGGGAAGGTGGATCCAGCATCTGTCCCTCCATTTAGAAACCTTCTTCTGATTTTTTAATCCCCATATTTCCTGCTAGATCTGAAATGGACATGATGGTTTCCTGGGATTACAGATCGTTTATTCAATGTTAGAGAGCTTCTTACACTAGTTCCATGGTGATGCCAGCAGCATTTTCTATCCCTGACCTTGGAGAAGCTTTATAGCATTTAATTTGGATAGCTGAGTCTCAGACATCCTGAAGTCTTCAAGTGGGTATTGATGAACAGAATGAAACCTTGAGCCCAGAGAAGAAAACATTCCATGTTTGAATGAGCATAACTAGATATGTTTGAAATTTTTCTTTGAACCTTTCTGATCATCATCAGACTCAGGGTTCCTTGATTTCCTTCCTTTAAGATGAATCAGAGCTTGTTTGTTTTCAATATATACCCACATGACATCTAACCATTTATTCATTCAGGATTATATGGGACATTTCATGCTGTAATTCTTCACTGTTGCAGGAATACAAGTCACTGATGATGGCACTGCTCCTGCTTCCTTTCTGCTGTACACTGCAGTCTGGGGGGCTTCTTACTGGAAGTAGTGACTTAGTAAGAAAAGAATGGATTATTTAAAATGATATTTTTGTTAAGAAACTAAGATTTAGGAAGCTCTCCCATGCCTAGTGTTCTGCACTGTAAGAATATTGTGTATGTTTAACAATTTGAAAGAATTATCCAGGAAAAATAAGAAGATATCAAAGGGTTTGCCACACCATTTTTTACAGATTGGCTTTTGTTGTCGTCACAGTAAGTGTATTTCTTCTTGAGTCAAAAATAGCTGGTGGACCAAGTGTTTGACATTTGTGCTACTTAATGAAAACATTATGTCATGAGAAATTTATTATTGCCTTTGTCCCTCATTTCATTCAGAGGAAGGAAAAACATTCTCAAGGGATTTTGAAGCTAGGGCAGTGAAGCAGTTCTGCAGTGCTGTGTAGGTATGTCTGGACTGAAAGCAGCCCTAAGTAGGACATTTGCCTCAATACCAAAAATTGCCAATGAATGACCGAGGAAAAAAAAAGTCCTACAGCCCTTCAAAGGTGGAGGTTGTGGCTTTGCAGTCATTTGATGATGAAATAACTGTGGACTGCTTTGTAAAGACGTGTTCCTGTCCCCATCTCTGGGGACATCTCTGCAAAGCAGTCTGCTCTTTTGATATTTCTTTTTAAGGAGGTTTGCTAGATTTGCTAAAATCTGTTGTAAAAACCCAGTTCCTCATGTGAACAGCTGACGCTGAGCACATTTCCTAGGAACAAGAGTTTTTCCAGAGTTCCTCTGCAATTACATGTGGAAAGGGCCTCTTCTTACTCTTACTTATCCTAGGGGGAAGANTGCACTTTGGGAGAAAGGTTCAGATGTCTGTGACCATGAGATTCCTGTGCTGTCTCGGGGGGTGAAGATCCTCCAAGCTGNTTACAGCCATAAAAACCCAAGATAACTCTCGATTTTCCTGTACAACTGCTGTCAGAATTGGGCTCTTGATATCTGACAGGAACTGTCTACTTCCTATCTTGCCTACGAGATCAGATATCATGCAAATTTCAAAGTGAATCATACTGTAGCTAAACCTGTAAAATACATTTCTCTAATAAATAGATCAGTTAAGAGAAGGGGATGTGCAGGAAGGAAAAAACCATCTCCTTCGTGGCCTGCTTGCACCCATTCTGAAATCTGCATCACTGACAGGAAAAAAAACCCCAACATTTTTAAT
>VWZY01006693.1:15041-26545 GCA_013399075.1 Chloroceryle aenea | reverse complement strand
TGTTAGAGAGCTTCTTACACTAGTTCCATGGTGATGCCAGCAGCATTTTCTATCCCTGACCTTGGAGAAGCTTTATAGCATTTAATTTGGATAACTGAGTCTCAGACATCCTGAAGTCTTCAAGTGGGTATTGATGAACAGAATGAAACCTTGAGCCCAGAGAAGAAAACATTCCATGTTTGAATGAGCATAACTAGATATGTTTGAAA
The DNA here is from genome assembly GCA_013399075.1 of Chloroceryle aenea. Classification (NCBI taxonomy): domain Eukaryota; kingdom Metazoa; phylum Chordata; class Aves; order Coraciiformes; family Cerylidae; genus Chloroceryle; species Chloroceryle aenea. The sequence continues at coordinate 26,336 of VWZY01006693.1, read as the reverse complement.
TTTTTCTTTGAACCTTTCTGATCATCATCAGACTCAGGGTTCCTTGATTTCCTTCCTTTAAGATGAATCAGAGCTTGTTTGTTTTCAATATATACCCACATGACATCTAACCATTTATTCATTCAGGATTATATGGGACATTTCATGCTGTAATTCTTCACTGTTGCAGGAATACAAGTCACTGATGATGGCACTGCTCCTGCTTCCTTTCTGCTGTACACTGCAGTCTGGGGGGCTTCTTACTGGAAGTAGTGACTTAGTAAGAAAAGAATGGATTATTTAAAATGATATTTTTGTTAAGAAACTAAGATTTAGGAAGCTCTCCCATGCCTAGTGTTCTGCACTGTAAGAATATTGTGTATGTTTAACAATTTGAAAGAATTATCCAGGAAAAATAAGAAGATATCAAAGGGTTTGCCACACCATTTTTTACAGATTGGCTTTTGTTGTCGTCACAGTAAGTGTATTTCTTCTTGAGTCAAAAATAGCTGGTGGACCAAGTGTTTGACATTTGTGCTACTTAATGAAAACATTATGTCATGAGAAATTTATTATTGCCTTTGTCCCTCATTTCATTCAGAGGAAGGAAAAACATTCTCAAGGGATTTCGAAGCTAGGGCAGTGAAGCAGTTCTACAGTGCTGTGTAGGTATGTCTGGACTGAAAGCAGCCCTAAGTAGGACATTTGCCTCAATATCAAAAATTGCCAATGAATGACTGAGGAAAAATAAGTCCTACAGCCCTTCAAAGGTGGAGGTTGTGGCTTTGCAGTCATTTGATGATGAAATAACTGTGGACTGCTTTGTAAAGACATGTTCCTGTCCCCATCTCTGGGGACATCTCTGCAAAGCAGTCTGCTCTTTTGATATTTCTTTTTAAGGAGGTTTGCTAGATTTGCTAAAATCTGTTGTAAAAACCCAGTTCCTCATGTGAACAGCTGACGCTGAGCACATTTCCTAGGAACAAGAGTTTTTCCAGAGTTCCTCTGCAATTACATGTGGAAAGGGCCTCTTCTTACTCTTACTTATCCTAGGGGGAAGAAAAAACCCAACAAAAAAACCCAACCCAACCAACCAAAACAAACAACCAACCTATGTAAAATTTGATCTGGGTTTTTTTTTTGTTTCATGCTTAACAATTCTATTCCATTATTTCTGTCAGCAGTCAGGCTCTGCACTTTGTTACAGCCATAAAAACCCAAGATAACTCTCGATTTTCCTGTACAACTGCTGTCAGAATTGGGCTCTTGATATCTGACAGGAACTGTCTACTTCCTATCTTGCCTACGAGATCAGATATCATGCAAATTTCAAAGTGAATCATACTGTAGCTAAACCTGTAAAATACATTTCTCTAATAAATAGATCAGTTAAGAGAAGGGGATGTGCAGGAAGGAAAAAACCATCTCCTTCGTGGCCTGCTTGCACCCATTCTGAAATCTGCATCACTGACAGGAAAAAAAACCCCAACATTTTTAATCAATTGAAAAAAGGAAAAAAAAAAAATCCCTGCAAGCTGTTGGAAAAGGAATCTGGGTTTGTGTGAGGTAGACTAAGGCAGTGTGGGAGAAGCCTTCAGTGAATTCAAGCTGGGCCCCCTGGGCTACACGTGCTGTGAAGCACACAACGAGCAGAGCTTTTCCTGGAGACCCCATGGGCAGCCTTTGCAGGCACTGTGATAGGAGGCTCTCACTGTAGTCAAGTTGTGACTTCAGAAATGAAAATAGAGCTTCTTCACGTTGGCAATGCTCATTAGGATGGTGACTGCATAATACGTGGCCTGGCTTTCAAGGGAATATGTGGATTCTGCTCTATCTGTCAAGGTCTCTGTCTCTGTGTAATCGAAGCACGAAGCCTATTTAGTAATTCAGCTTCTGACATGCTTTGTGGCTTTGGGAACTTCACTTGGCTTTATCTTCCTCATAAAGAAGCTTATTCATCTGTAAAATGAGGATAATAATATTTCCCTACCTAAAGAGTGTTGGGAGGCTTATTTTGCTAATGTTTGTGAAGTGTTTTGAGATCCTGATATTGAAAGCTCTATAAAAATGCTAAATATTACTTAATCCCCTGGGCCTGCTATTATTTAAATATGTAGGTTATTGTTTTGCACTATTTATCTTTTTCCTTTATGTTATTTTTAATACAATTCCACTATTGCTGTTTTACTACTGTGTGAACATGACACAAGAATTACTCTTTCTGTACTGAATATTATTTACACCAGGCTGGTGGATAGGATTTACCTGGCAACCCGATAGTGCCACGATTCAAATCAATCACGAGGCCATAGCAGCTGATAATGCAATATTAACAAATCTTCTCGCTGCATATCTTACCTCCAAATTGGCTCTACAAGTTCCAGTGGCATGCTTACAGCCTTTAATGCAATGGAAAGTTATTAGGGAACGTACAAATGTTCTGTACATATAAATGTGATTTGCTAAAAGCCTCAACTAACGCAGAATAAAAGTTCTTCCTTTTAAACTCTAATTGGAAGTTAACCTTTAGCTCACAAATCCCAGTAAAGGAAATGGCTTTCCTAATCTTATTTGCTCTTTGTGCTTTTACAACATTATGTTGTTATTTCTGATTTAGTTATTTATTTATTAATACGGCTGACATTAAGAATGCCAACATGATACACAAGATGAGTGATAATTTAAGCATTGAGGTATTGTCCTAAAAGGCAGACCAGAGGCTTGCTCAGTCCAATATGCTGTCACTAACATTTGCCACTATCAGATGCTTTCAAAGGTTTACATCATCTCATTATTTTCTGTAATTTTTAGCATCAAAAAAGATCATCATGACCATCATACGACTGTATGGACTACTGTCACAAATGTGTGATAAGAACAAAATGCCTCATCTTTGCTAGAGGCTGGGGTAAAAAAAAAGGGATTTACTTCTAATGTTGTGAGGTTTTAGCTCATGACTGTAACTGAATATCCCTGTATTAGTGGCAGAAAGGAGAACCTGTTCAACAGTGCTGTCTTTTACACTATCTTGAATATTTCTTTACGGTTCCTCTTACTCTGCAGTGTTGATGACTTGCTGCTCTTTGTTCTCTCAGCTTGTTCCAGCACTTTTTGTTGACACTACAATCTCTGAGAGTGCCTCATCATCACTATCTGAGAGAGGAGGTCTGTTACACACAGGCATCCTTTGGAGTAGCAGGAGACCCGTGCCAAGAATCCACTTAGGTTCTCTCATATATATATGCTTTCTCCTCCTTAATTGCTCCTTAGATCCCTCACAGTTTTGTGGTTTATTCTTAAAAATATATCTGTATTTAGATTAGCTCTTTTGCTTTGTTCTTTAAGTCCTTTTGCTCTTTAAATTATCTCATAAATTTGACTCCATTTACCTTCAGGGAGATCACTGGGACTGCATTTCCATCCTCTGGACTGGATTCCATTCTCTGGTGTGAGGTTCTGTACGAGGTTCTGAAATCTCCCTGCTTTGTTTCTTTTCTCATTTGTCCTTTTCATGATTACTGGCTTTTGTTCTGTCTTGGGTCCAGTTCTGCTGTTTATTATGTTGATGGACTTCCTCTGCACTGAAGTGTTGGAATTCCACAATAACTTAGAAGGACATAGAGACTTAAATCAGAAAAACACTCCAACTTATATTTAAACCCCATTGACTTAATGCACAGCAGTGATTTGCTGAGTTAGTCCTAAGTGCAAGCACTGAGCAAGTCCTAAATGGGAACAGTAGCACTGATGTGATGGCACTTTCTCAGTGGCTTGTCTGGGGTATTGCCTAATGGCCTTTCCTCTTATTCTCCCTGATTCCTTTGGTTTGTGTTCCTCCATCCTTAGGCAGTGGTAGTAATTAGTACACCTCTGAACCAACCATCCTGCATCAGAGCAGGTATGAAGCTCTAAGCCACTGATTTGGTCCACGATGGTAAATTTGACATGCCTAGACTCAGTGGATTATCACCAAATAGCTAATAAAATAAAATAATAATATGCAAAATATAAAAATTTTAAAAAGAACAAGAAAGACCAGCAATAATTTTATCTAAAATTCTATAGATACTGCTATGCAGCAGCACTTTTTCCTCTCAAATCTTTCAATACTTTTTTTTCCCTTTACAATTCATTGATATTTAGAGTTTTCCACATTATAATTCCTAGATTGCTGCTCAGGATAACACAACTGACAGACATGGAGCAGCAAGGCCTGTGCTTGCTGTGGGCATTTGCAAGATTAATTCTTCAGACTCTGGGTGGTGAAGCAGAGCAAGATCCCAACTCCTTTGTGAAAGGAGCCGTGGCACTTTTCATTCCGTGAGGGTCGGTCCTTTGTTTCCCCTTCTTGATTTTGCCACAGTCTTGTTGAGCAGATTAGTTTGTCTTGTTGGTTTTTTTCTTTCCTTTTCCTCCCCTCTTCATTTATACTTTACTTGTATAAGAGCTGTTCCTGTAACTCTTTCTCCATAGTGGAGCTGTTCCTAGCTTAATTTGCTGCTAAGCGAAGTCAGCGAGGCCAAGCATGTTCAGCCATCTACACATGGCAGAGACCTCATTTATCCTGATGCAAATAAGAATAATTCTGCCTTCCTTTTTACTTCTGTTTTCTCAAGGAAATGATGCCACTTTCCAAAAACTGAAGATTCAATCCTCACTACTCCAAGTACTGATTGTTGTGTGTTGAGGGCAAGGAGACCACATGAAGATTCTTAGTGATGCTATCACAGAACATAGGTGGACCCATTAATTATGAAGATAATCATAATATCATTATACACAGAACTGTCAAGGTACCTGCAGTCAATATCATGAATTATATTTATTCCCCCCTGTCTTTTCACAAAGCCAAGGCTTAAGAACAGGTAATAACTGAAAACACAGACCTGGTGAAAGACCTTGATCACACGAATAATGACAACTGAAACAGAACTGTTTGGAGGGGGTAAAGTTTGAACCATCAGTGTTGTATCATTAGGGTGAATGTCATCTACCCTTAGGATGCTGTATAAAGTGAGTTTACAGGTCATTCCCCTCCTCCAGGACCTTCCTGTACTTTCCTTTTAAGGACCCACGGTCACGTTACTGAAAATTAATGGATGGATCTCTGTAAAACAAGCACTGTGAGAAAACTGAGTTTAAAGGACAGGAAAGATGATATGCCACTTACAGTGAGGATAAAGATTTCTGAGACTTCCACCTGATAGGTGACCCCATCTTTATTTTGCTGCTGACTGTCTGTTTGAGTTTAGGCAAATGATTTCATCTCTCTCTGGTTTCTGCATCCATAACACAGGAGATCGAGTGTTATGTCAGTGCTGGCCAATTGCCCTTGCTAATAGAGCTGATCAAAGCCTCATCTCACCAAGAACTGCAAGACAAGGGAGAGAAAATCTCAAGGAAACGATGACAAGAGTTTGCTGCAGGTTTCACTGCTCTCAGTTTGTAGAGGATTGAACAGGAATCCCAGAGCATCCCTGAAATTTCAGCAACACCCCCAGCCAGCCAAACCCTCCCCAGCCAGTGCCGTGCCACTGCTACTCAAATGGGTCACAATCATGACTGCTGGAAAGCCCCCTGGGGATCATGCATAACCATTGGGCTACTCCTCATATGTAAGACCATTTTTGGAATTTATTCATCAGTGCTGAGGTGCTCAGCTGCTATTTCTGTAAGAAAAGCTAAGGGACATTTTTGTCTTTGTGTGGAAGCTTACAGCAACTGATTTTACATGGTTTTGTGGGTTTTTTTTTTAATAAAATGGACAAGAAAGCCCATTCATTTTTAACTGAAGCCCGTGGGTGCTACTTAATTTGCACAATCAAATTGACTCTGAAGATTTAAACATCAAATCTTGTTTATGGGCATTTACATGTAGGGAGACAGAATTTGAGATGATGGCTGTGGCTTGACATCAGAATCAGCTGCAGTGCAATATTCAATAAAATGGATTTTTTTTTTCATCGGCTGTGTCAAATAAAACATCATTAAAAGAAAATCAAAGATCACTACCACATGACAGCATGATGGTAGAATGCCTTGAAAAAGGTCAAACGAAGGGTACTTTTGAATCAGTTGTTACTTTAGATCTCTCTTTCCTAATGAAACATTACTGTCTAGAAACAACACTTGTATTTCCCCAGCACCAAGGAACTGCTTCTGTACTCCATCTCTTTTGTACAGCTGATAATGTGGGTTTGCATTATGTTTCTTCCATTGGGATGTATGATTTTTGTAGTAATCACAAGCAAAAAAGGCAGGCTTAAGAAAGCTAACAGAATACTTACACTTGTACAACCTTTTTCCTCATGTGATACTCACAGGCCAGACCCAGAGGCACCAAATGAGAGTTTCCACACAGTCAGAAAAGTCAGAATTGAGAATTCACCAGAATTAGTAGGTTTGGTAGAGATTATTTATCAAGTGGCTACAGACTTCAGCTGAAATACCCTGATTCTGCTCTCCTAAGAGGTATCAGAAAGAGGAGATGGTGCCATTGGAAAAGCAGCTTGCTGTAAAGTAATTATTTATGTGGAACCTCCTGTGTTCCAGCTTGTACCCATACTGGTGTAGCTCTGTTTGGGCAGAAACAACTCATCTCTGGGTTAGTTCAGGAATCCCTACACTTCACAGTCAATGGATCTTCTGTGTCTCCACCCTCTCCTCATACAGTTGTTGCAGCACGTGCCTTCAATTACCTGTATTTTCACTTTCTCTGGGTGATCCCACCTCCCCCTTAACTTTGTTAATTGACCCCTGGCTGCACATTTATTTTGCAAATGGTGAACTGAAGGCCAGAGAGGTGAAACAAATTGCTTAAGGACACACAGGAATCCTATGGCAAAGTCACAGACTAACTAAAGCACATTAATTACTTAAGTAACCTGCTATTTAAATGGTGCTGCATGCACAGAAGTGAGCCTAGCAGTGGAAACCCAAACCAGTCAATCTATCAGTGCAGGGCAGGGTGATGTCCTCTCACCAGCTCATTCTCCAGTTTGACTTCAGCTTGTTGGTCCTGGGTGGTACCCAAGCTGATACAGCTGTGTCTCAGCAGGGCTCATGAGCTGGAGCCACAGCCATATGGAAGGAGCTAGGCTGTAATCATAGCCTAGCTGCCTGAGGAGGAACAACCCCAAGTGCTCCCAACTGTGCTTGCCCACATTTCCTGTGGAGAGAGGAGCTTGGATCTTTCTGGACCTTCTTTTAGGAAGGTATTCTTTGGGTCCTCTGTTTCTTGGCTGTGAATTTTGGATTCAGAGGACACGCAGGAGGCTCTGTCTACCTTACTTTTCATCTCTGTATGGCTGCTTTCCATCAGGACTATCTCCTTTTAAGTACACTAATACGGAAGGGTAAGCACATTGCTTTCTGTAATCTGGAACCTGACTAAAGGGGAATATTTATGATCTTATTTATAATTGCAGGCCTACTGTAATTACAGTTATATATTAACATTATCTTTTCCAAGCAACATTAATAGAAGTAAAGGTAATAAAAGTATTAACTGTCCTAATGCTGAAACTATGGGATTATCCTCATGTACCGTTCCTTAGAAACCAGAAGTTACACAGTCCCCTGGCTGCATATAACTCCTGTGGTCTGGCATTTCTTTGGCAACTCATCACAATTTAACTCCAAACAGCCCAAGACCCGTGTCTAGTGGAAAGAGCATCTATTTTGTCACAGCAGTACTTGTAGAGTCAGGTGAGGTAGCCACAATTTCAGGGGCTCCTGCAGAGCAAATGCCTTCAAATCCAGCTCAGACCTCCACATCCCCCTCCCCAGTCTCTGAGTCCTGTGGGACATACCCACTATGTCCCAGCGCAAACCTCAGATCTGCTGCAGGTCCTCACTGAGGGCTCTTGCTCCAAACTGCAGCCTGGGGGGAGTGGAGATGGGCTCCAGCAGCAGGAAGACCAGCCACCCAATCCTTGTTGGTGGAAACCAGCAAACCATCTGCCTCTTTAGGGGTAAACCATGTTTAACAAGCAAATAAGACTTCAGACCAACTCTCACATTTGCTCTTATTCTTACTACACCCTACAGCTGATGCTTATTAATCACATAAGTTAATACAAAGCCCTTGAAATTTAGGTTCTTTTGCTGAGCCTCTTCCTAATGTGTGTTTCCAGAGAAGTTGTGCCCTCTCTTTCTGCTGCAGTCCCACTATTCAGTCTGTACTTCATGAGAAAGGTGGGGAAATAAAACAACCATTCTGTTTTCCTAGCTCTCTCCCTTTTTGAAGAGCTCCCACTCATGCTTGTCTCCTCAGACACTGTTTTGTCACTTGCTTTGTGACTGGCAGTTGCTCGAGCTGAAGAATGAACCGGCTGCCTCTTGGAGCACCAACATTTAATCTTTCTCAGAAAGGTTCTGCTGTCCATTTATCTGATGTCTCTCCCTAAAAGATCAGGGAAAAATATGGAGTAGGAATGAAAAGGAGGTGCATTTGACACATTATGTGCTGGAATCACAGGAGAAATTATTTATAGTGTAGAAAAAGTGTCGTGGAGAATAACGAAGGGAACTGGAGAATGACGGGACAATGAAACCAACATCCAGGGAAGGATCTGGGTTCCTCTGTTTTACCCTGGGTTATGAAACCTGAAAGTTGGCTTAGCTTATATTCAGAGCCAGCTTTCTAATCAACAGAAATATTGAAGCCATTAAATGGAGATGATTGGTTAGGCACAATAGAGGTCTAGACAGGGGGTTAATTTGCTTCTGAAGCGTGACAGAATTGTGCCATTATTCCTAGTTTACACCACTTTTAAAGAGAGACAGTTTATGACATCCAGGTCACTGGATTTGGTTTGAGCTCATCTCCAGCTTGTGGATGATTGTGAGGGGACCTGTTAAAAAGAGATACTTGGTTAACTCCATTTCTCACTAGCCCCTGCTAAAAGCAAATCCTGCACTGCTCTTGCAAGCAGCAGTCAGACTATCCTTTCCTACTTCTTGTCGGTTAGCAATAAAACACCAGATGGTGTCCTTCCAAAAATAAATTCATTATAGTTTCATTCTAGGTTTTCTTAAAGAATTTGGGGACAGAACTTTGGCTAATGCACATCAACACAGTGCTGCTGAAGCCAGTGCAGATATGTCATTTTCTACTGAGCATTAACTAATATTTTATTATTTTTTTTTGGAAGGAGTGCCATATCCTTTCCCCCCCATGTTTAACAAGTTTTATGTGAGGCATCTTACCCAGAATTCATGGCCTGGTGCTCCTTGGGATACAGCAATTCACAGGGCATGTCATTCTGTCTATTGGATTAGACTAATTCACCGTTCAGGCTCCTGTAACCATTACCATTTAATGTCTCTGTTTATCACCGTCTGAGACTCTAGGACACCCATTAGCTTCCTCTGGTGACACACAGGAGTATTCACGCACAAAAAGAATATTTTAAGAGCCACTGGCATCTGAATAACCCTGTGCTGCTTATGGGTCTGCCTGTGTTTAGTTTCCCTTAATTTCAACCGTGGAATAAGGAGAGAAGTCTTCCATTGTAGCCTTAACCTAGAGAGATAAATAATTCTAATGGTAAAGCATCTTCAAAGAAGCCTTGAGCATTCTTCAGATAAATCAATTAAGATTCCTTTCAGAATTGTTATTATGCCCTAGCAATTAGTCATTGTTTAGTCAAGCTGTGCATACTTATCTCTTTTACACATCACTCCTTCCAGCCTCACAATAACTTTTGTTCTTTTTCTCCAAGCTCCCTTCAGCTTATGGGTGTCTTCCCAATGCTGTGTCCAGAACTGAGCATAAGTTTTCTTGCAGATGGAAAGCTGCAAAGTTACAAACACCTACAGAGCTACAGCCCTCAAAAAAAAAAAAAGAGAAGAGTCTCTGTCACCCCCTTCTAAAAGTAAATATTAAAATAGCTAAGCACACATTACTGGTAGTCAGCACCAGCTGCATAATATGTAGGTAAGAATAGCCCAAGAGGGAAAAGACAATCACTGAATATGCCTTTAACATTTATCGTGTGTCCTCACTGTTATCCACTTTCTCATACCACAGATAAAGTTGTTCCACCAACTGCTGCTCCCCCATATGCCTTGCCTTCCAGTGTCGGGGAGCATCAATGTGAAAGAGGCTTTGTAGAACTCTTTTTTAGCAGTCCCAAAATTAACTAGCGTGTTTTCTGCAAACAGATGGGAGGTGACCTGGGATTTGGAATTCAGATGCTTCTCAGGCAAGAAAATCTTCTAAAAATCACCCAAGAAAAGATGTAGGAAGGGAACAGGTGCTTTCAGGGAAACAGTAGCACTTATTTATCAAAGATATAAGGAAAGGATCATCAATTTTCCTCTTCCCACTTGCCCATGGAGCTAAAAAATCAAGGAGCAGTGTTGGGTGCCACAGTGACAACCAAGATGACCTTTCTATGAGGCTTCACCCAGGCTTTTTAGGAATCAAATCCACCTAGCCCAGCATGCTTGTCTGTGCTTCATTAACTTATCTTTTCATACATCTTATCAAAATGCATACAAAATGCTGCTTACTGGCTCCGTTTTATGCTTTGCTTTACAGTATAGAATTTTATCCCTGTCCTGGTCCTGTTTGATCTAAACACTGCATGTCTTTTTTCATCTGAGCACCCTAANAAAAAAACAGTCAGCATTTTCTTTCACAAGCCATTGCACAAAATAAATATGTAGCAGAAAATGGGTATAGATGTCTCTCTTCCTTGCCTTAATAGGACTAAACACCAAGAGAGAAGCTTGTACATTCCAATCTGGTAACAAAAACACAATCCTGTTCCTAAACAATATAAANTGATGATCTTGAAGGATGTTTCTATAATCTCTGCCTTTTCTGAGCAAGACAATTTCTCTTCCTCTGAGCAAGAGAAATCATAATGTCCCTACGCCCCATGCCAAACCTACAGCACCTCAGCTGCTGGAGGCAGCTGTGGCCCCATTCCTCCCATGGTGACCAGAGGCTGGTGAGCACACATCAGAGGCATCCAGAAACTCCATCCTAGGACTGACACCATGAAGAAGGCTGGATAAAGATGCCCAGCCTCTATTCATTGTCCAAGGCTCAAGATGGTGCTATAGTTTGAGATTCAAAGGGATATGTAAGTTCATAGAATCATTAAGGTTGATGACCTTCAAGATCATCAAGTCCAAACCTCTACTAAACATTACCAGGACCACTACATCATGGCCTGCAGTGCCACATCTGGACATTTTCTGAACCCCTCCAGGGATGGTGATTCCACCCGCTCCCTGCGCAGCCTGTTCCAAGGCCTCACCAATCTCTCAGGAAGAAATTGTTCCTAATATCCAACGTAAACC
>VWZY01006693.1:0-14051 GCA_013399075.1 Chloroceryle aenea | reverse complement strand
CCCCCCACCTCACTGCACCCTCCCTTCAGGCAGCTGCAGAGAGCAATAAGGTGTCTTCTCATCCTCCTCCTCTCCAGACTAAACAGCTCATTCAACACCATTAAATTTCAGTGTCTGTTTTTTTTCCTCACACACTGTGAAAAGACTTCAGAGCTAGAAAAAACAGTCAGCATTTTCTTTCACAAGCCATTGCACAAAATAAATATGTAGCAGAAAATGGGTATAGATGTCTCTCTTCCTTGCCTTAATAGGACTAAACACCAAGAGAGAAGCTTGTACATTCCAATCTGGTAACAAAAACACAATCCTGTTTCTAAACAATATAAATAGCCAGAACCACAACTGATGGGGTTTTTTTCTTTCTTTCATTTTGGCTTCCTTGTACATTATTCACTTTTGCCTTGTCCTTTGTCTATCTGGACAATAAATAGTTTGGAGCAGGAACAATATATTGTATATTTGTAAAAAGCCCAGCAGAAAAAAGCCCTTATCTTGACTAAATCCTCAGAAGTAGCAGATTGAACGTATTGAATAATGATAACAAATTAATTCAGTGTGGAGGAATTATGTTTGTTTACCCCAAATGAAAATCTGACCCACTCAACATGAAGTAACTGGCAACATTGCTTTGTAAAATCAGTGTTTTGCAATGGGGAACAGGATCAGGGAGCTCACAGAGAAGGACTATGAGGAGTTAAGGAATGGGGGAAGAAAAAAGAACAGAAATGGAGAAAGAGCATCCTGTGAGTTGTCCCACATAGGAGAGGAAATACTGGAAGTCTGCAGCCTTGGCTTTGGAGAAATGTTGACATGAGTTTCTCGTCTGGGGCTATTATTAGAGACAATTAATTTGCAAACTGCATGCAAATCACCCATGCGTGGATTGAGACCATGGATTGTCAACGAAAATGTTCATAGATAAGAGCTGTGGAAGCTTAGGTGTCCATCATGAGTGATAAATGGTACAGACCCGATTGGTCCAGCTTTTCTCCAGATGCTTCCAATTTCTGTGTTTATGGGAATTGTTGTTGATGCCAGGAGGAATTCACTGCTCTCCATCGTATAGAGTCTCCTTAGGAAGCCCAGTGCATGTGGCAGTGGTGACAGCTGAGTAAAATAATCATGGATTACAAAGAAGACCCACTTCTGTCTGAAGAAAGAAGTGGCTGGAGGGCATCTGCTGCTTGGGAGGTGCAGATAGGCAAGCCCGATTGTTGTGGTCTACAGATAAAACTTTTAATATCTGAATTTGCCATTGCAGCTTCATAACTTTTTGGATTTGGTTTTTTATTGATATTATTTGGTGAGAAATTTGCTGCATTCACCAAAAAAATTATTTACTAACAGGAGGGAAGGCAGGCTGGTTTACTCAGGAAGAAGTCAGGTGCTCAGTGCTTCATTGGGCAGTAGTTCTGGAGGACTGTGGAAGTTAAAGGAGGTACCTTGGTATCAGGAGGCATTTACAATGCACTGACAGCTCACAGAGAGCAAGTGTTTCATGCCATCAACCCACGCAACAGTGGAAAGCCACCTGCCTCTTACTACATCACCTGATGCGGGGCGTGCTCCTGTCACATCAGCTGAAATGGGGACTTGGAGGAAATGTTCTCTAGGTCCCATACCTTACTGATTAATATCTGGCAGGTTTAATGGTGTGTGAGATGTATTTCCCTGTGAAAAGGGTTTCCTCACAGGGTATTAGCACGTTAGCTAATGCCAAAACCAATCCAACATAAAAACGTTGGGAAACATGTAATTAATGCAAGTTAGCCAGCCCAAATCAAACCTGAATACCCTTAAAGTTTCTATTTTAACCTTTTAAAGTGTGTGGAGGCTAAAAATAAATAAAGTTAGTCGAACATTTCTGCATAGGCTGGGAAATGTTAGGGTCATAGAATCCTTTAAGTTGTTTTCATTTTGATGGGAAACACTTTCAGGTTTTCACTTTCTCCTCTGGAAAATAAACAAATAAAAGAAAGTAGAAGGATAACTCCTCCTCTTCTTTCCAGAGCAAAACTCCCTGTTATTTCTGATTTCACTGTCAAATTTCAAGGGAAAGAAAATCACAATATTTTAGTAAGGCCACCAAAATATTCACTGTCTTCAAGGCAGAAAAACATATTACTGGAGGAAGCAGCACCTGGCAGAGAGCTTTAAAGATGCTGTTGTTTCTTCTTGCCCGTGCTGCTGATTCATGGGAGTCCAGGGACTATTCTTGATAAAATGTAAGGTATAGAGGCAGGATAACCCTGCAGTAGAGTATTTTTAGTCAAAACATTCGTGATTGTTTTCTCTGCATTTTGTTCTCTCTGCTTTGCTCACGGTCCAGATGTGCAGCGGAGACGCCTGGGGCTGCCCTGCTGTGTCACCCATCACAAATCTGAACCCACGGGGGAAAAATACCTGTGCCATCACTTCTCTGATTCTTCATGCCAGAAAAAAAAAAGGCATATCTGTGCCTAGCAGATGGGGCAGAGCAGCAGAGAGGTTGTGTGGGTGCCAGTGTGGACAGTTAGGGAGACAGCCGGCTGTGCAACACCCATGCTTAGCACAGGAGACTTGGTGAACCCACCAAGACACCACAGAGCCCCCCAAGATGGTTTAAACCACCCCTTGAAAGACTTAGCTTTGTAGCAAATGATTTCAGAGGTTCCCCAGGTGATTAGCTCTCTTCTGCATCCAGAGGCAAGTGCATTTGTAGCCGGCTTGCACAAAACTGTACTCTGAATTTGAGAATTGGAGGCTGAGAAAATGAATCAGGAGGAAGGAGTAATTAGAGTTGAGATGTCATCCTAAATCACAGGCCCTGGTTAGTCAAGCAGCTTGCTTCTGACAGCACCAGTTGGATGGGATGAATAGTGGACAGTGGTAAGAGTTTAATATTTTAGCACCTGCTTGATTTTGCATGCAGGAGACCAGCTACACATTCACATTTAAATAAGTCTGCAGTTGCAGGCAGCTTTTTCAGGCTGCCTGCTGCCTGTTAGCTCACAAATGGCCATTTTAAACCTCTGCAAAGCCAAAGGGTAAGGTGCAGATAGGACTGGCAGAGGAATTAAAAGCAGCATAAATCTCTGGCATTTTGAAGAGAAAAAAAACACACCAAACCCAACCACCTGATGTTTCTATATTTGGTTTGGCTTTGAGGCTTTTCTGAGGTGAGGGCACTGTCGTAGCAGGACTTGCTATACAAATAATTAAAAATGAGGATGTGGAGGAAAAGATATCACTTGGTTTGAGTCAAGCCTGGAGCTTGGTCTTTAGGGCTGTCACCTGAATCACTGACAGGTTTAATGTCAGCTGCTGGGGTGGAAAATGGGGTGGACTTTGTGTGTGTCCGTGTGTGCAGGGATCTATAGTTCAGTAGGTATGTACCTGATGTGTAAGGGCATGCAGCACCTTAACAGGACACGACTGTACAAAACAAGAACAGTGCAGGTTATTCAGCAAGAAGAAAGAGAAAGAAAATGAGAATATGCTGGTTTTACCCAACTGGAAGAGAAACAATGGCCAGTTACTTATAAGTAACTTTTCCCTGCGTGCCCCTTGTTGATCCCAGACATCATTGCCTGTCCCTGTAAATGTGGGTTCAGCCCCATTGATGGATGGCTCCTGTGCAGGGTCAGTGCCCTCCTGAATGGGGGGTGCTCTTCCTGCCCCAGTATCCCATCAGCATGCACAGTGTCCGTGCTTCATGTAACAGCAAAATATGCAGGGATTTTACCAAGGGATATAAGGTGTTAAATAGGATGTTGTCTGAGCCTTGATTTCCAATAAGAACGTGCAATGACTTAATCAACAATACAATTGTACTGTAAATTAGTAATTATTTTTGGTTACTATTAGTATGTCTAATAATCTAATAAGTGTTGAAGATTAACGTTTGCAGTGCTGGGGGTTACCTTACTGAATCCAGCAGAATCAATATTATTTGCTATAGTGTAGTAATTGATCCAACTGGCTGTGCAGTGTTCTTGCAACTATTAAAAATCAAACAAATAAATAAGAAAGTAAATATTTCATTCAGGCAGAAGAATGCGTACTGACAGCCTCAAGGCTATGATTAAAGTTTATAACAGAAATGCAGTTTGGAAATCTGTAGTATTGTGTGAGGGAAGATTTTGATCTCAGTTCTATTGAGAGTTTGCCATTGAAATCAGAGAACCAGACCAGCAGGTTGGGGCTGGATGACATTTCTGACTGGGCTGTGGAAACAACATCTATTCAAAATGGATTGAAATCAGGGAGATATTCCTAGATCCCATGTTAGCAGAGCAGCACCTCATCCTGTATGATGAGTTTGTATGGTACTCAGCAGCCTCAGTGCAGTCCTTACATCCCTGGCAGTCAGAAGTACAAGAATATCAGTGGTGCATTATGATGTAGATGCAGATGGGTTCTATTTATGTGAGTGTAGTGACCAAGAGTCTTAACTCATCATCCAGGATTACTGTGAGACACAAAATATGTTTTTTCAGTTCTTCCTGATTTTCAAATGCTTTTTTTGGGTTTTGTTTTTGTTTTTTTTTTGGGGGGGGTGTGTGAAAGAACAAATATTTCTCTAATAAATGCAAAAAATGCAAATAGCCTGAAGACCTTTTTATCCTTGTGTCCAGACAACCTACACAGGAATCTGCCCACAATCTCTAGAAAGATCATAAACAAAAGCAGATAGAAAACAAAATAGAAAAACAAATATAGAAAAAGGTTCTGGGGTTTCCTGGGAAACAGAATTTCTGTTCCATGAGGAACTTTGTCATAATGAAATGAAATTGTAATGGAAAGTGTTAACAGTATCCATCAGCAATATTGCAAAAGATACTGATAATCAGGAATTAAAATAATTCTGTAGTGTGGTTTGATCATTGACCATGGTATTTATCTGGTTTATTTATCTGGCACTTGATTCTAACCATGGGATAATATAGGAGATAGAACACACACATCACAAAAGTTATCATTTAATAACAGCATGACAGTGTTTCTCTTTTAAAGTCATGTTAATTGTTTGCAACAGTATTGCTAAGCTAGTTCACATTTTTTCTAGCAATCATCTCTCAAAACCCACAGTCTTCCACAATGTCTTTTTTCTTTTCAAGCCTGCTCAGGAATTTTGATAGAAATCTGAAATTTTGCAGGATCTGGTGATGTTCCACTGAGTGTTTTTACACTCTCTTGTTTTAGAGGTAACAGACAGATGTGTGCACTGCTAAAGTAGCTGAACTTTGCTGAAGTTTTGATTGTGCAGCCTAATCCTTGCAAAGCTTCTAGACTGACAGGGTCTCTATGGAGGGAGAAGGAGTGCAAGAGCTGGTTTGCAGTGTTCATCACTCAAAATCAGCAGCCACTGCAGCACCATCCCTCAGTGTCCATGAAGAACTTCCCTGGCACTGGACTGCTGATTACAACGATACCTCCAGCTTGTTCTTAGAAGGCAGAGAACTGTCATCTGTCCCCTGCCTGTCTAGGAACTGAGCAAGAGCTGATTCTCTTCTGGACACACTGGGGAGCTGGGCAAAGGGAAACCTAATGAAGTTCAGCGAGGATAAGTGTAAAGTCCTGCACCTGGGGAGGAATAAAGGCATGCACAGGTAGAGTTTGGGGGGTGATCTGCTGGAGAGAAGTTCCACAGAGAGGGACCTTGGTGTCCTGGTGGACAGTAAGTTACCCACAGGACAGCAATGTGCCCTTGTGGCCAGGAAGGCCAATGGTCTCCTGGGGTGTGCAAAGAAGAGCGTGTCCAGCAGATGAAGGGAGGTTCTGCTCCCCCTCTACTCTGCACTGGTGAGANCCCCCCCCCATTCTGTGATTCCATGATTCTCTCCTTGATGCCATCTGAAGCCATACACATCATAAACCAGTGGTAGTTTCACAACCAGTACTTTTCAACCAATACTTTTGCCCAATACCCGTGGAATTAGTTTCCCTTTTTCTTAATTTGCTAGCTCTTGCTCGTTCACCATTTACTTGCTCACCCTGATGATTTACAGCCTGGCACAAACCTTTCAGCAAACCTGGTGGGTTTTAATCTTTCTGCTTTAAATAACCATTGGCAAGGCTGGCCTCTGAGCCCAGCAGTGGTGGCTGGTTAACCACACGTGCTACGTGTGGAGCTAGCACAGCACGCTCATCCTCCAGGCACTGAGCTCCAGCGTCCTTCCCTGTCTTTTGTAACCTCCCAGGCTGCTGTGTTAATATGCAGACCATTGCTACTTTGCTGCTGAGACAGACTGCCGAGGATCAATACGTCTCTGCATTTTTCAGCCCCCTATACCTCAGAGTTAAGTTCTCAGCTCTGCTGCCAGTGCGTCCCACTGTGAGATCACAGGGAATTGTTGACTCCTTGTACAGCGTGTCCACACTCCAGGCTTGGTGAGGTGCTTTGCAGAACAAGTAGGAACGATCCAAATGTCGTATTTGTTTGTCTCCCACTGCTTGAGGAATAGTAGGTGCAGCCAGAATAGCAGAGGACAGCTTGCTTATGGGGTCACTGCAGCTCAACAGCTAACCATTGATGTTGTCAGGCAGACTTGGGAAACGTGCCCAAGTGCTATCAACTAGAGGACATTGCATTTTAATGAAAGACACCATAAAAAAAAAACACCAAAAAACCCTCCAGATTAAAAAAAGAAGAAAGGTAAACTCCCTGGTCAAACATAATAAACCAAAGAGGAGATGTAATGGCAGTTGTTTCTTTTTTTTACCCTTGATGCTCACTTTTTCCATGCCTTTGTCTTGATGCAGTAGCTTTAGGGAAAACAGCATTGGGATTCATGGGAACTGAACACAGAAACATCATCTACCACAAAAACTCTTAATTATAGATCGAGTCTTTTAGAGACAAAAGCCCATTTCACTACAACAACCAATATGCCTGACGTTTTTAACTGACATGATTTAAAATCAAGTACACTGCCTTCTTTTTATTTGTCTTTCTTTTTTTTTTTCCCCTACAAGATGTCTTTTCCTAATTACAGTTTTTGTGGATCTTTTTAGCAATAGGTGTTTCTTTGCAAATGTTACAGATGCCATTTGTCTTGTGAGGTTTTTTTTTCTTTTTAACTTGGCTTGTCATGTTAAAAAATAAGCAACAGACATCAGTTGCAAAAGTTTATGGTATAATAACAAGATTCTCCTTTCTTCTGGAGCCGAGTACTTGTACACAGTACCCATCCAGTATCTTCTAATAGACAAATACCTTGAGTGATTTGGATGTGAAGCCTGGCCAGACATTTTCCATATGTACTGACTGAAGTTTTTTATAGAATAAACCACCTTTGCATTACCTTCTGTTTTCTTTCTGTCCTTTCTATCTGAAGATAACACCGTGCAGCGATTTTGGAGGAATATGGGATGTATTTCATGCAGCCTCCAGAGGTACTAATAGACTCTGGCATGTCAGACACATTCAGGGCTCCAGATCAGAGGTCTCAGGTGCTTTGTTAACCAGTAAGGTTGAAAAATCACATGCATTATGCAACCTCATTATTTTAAATGTGTGAACACAAGCCTGGGTCATACCAGGTGGAAGTGGCCATTGTTGGTGGCAGCACTACGTGTTTCAGGCCTCCACATGTGTTCCTAGCAAAGTCTCAGGCCTGAGGGAATCACACACTGGAGTTTGCTCATGCAGAGCTATTTCTTTTTGCATTTTTCCAGCAAGAAATGTTCTGGTAAAATGTAGGAGGCAGGATAAGGTTGCTGAGAAAAACAAGCAAATGTGGGAGTAGCCGAAGAAGTGGCTTGAGTCTTCCTATGTAATTTTTTGATCTGGTTGACTCCAGAATAATGATCAGAATAAATAACCATCCAAAATGCAGAGCCCGGAGGATGTTTACTCAGGAAGTCAGAGGGAACTTCTGCTGATTTTTGTTTTGCAAAGGGTGGTGAATTTTAAGTACGACTTGAACAGACGTCTTCACAACCTTGCCCAACTTGTCTTTGTGACAGCTCGCATGGAACCTGCTGAACAAATCAAACCTGTGCCTTTTGTTTCCTTGGACAATTCAGCTGTTCCATCATTAGGAGTGGCCTCACTATCAGGTGGGCCATGCAGCCCCGTATCCTATCTCTAACTATCAACCTTAGGGAAGAGTCTAAGAACCAGTGTGTGTAAAGTGGACCTTCTCATGTTCATTTTCCTTTATTTTGGTACATTCATGATGTAAAGAGATAACAGAGACAGAGTGAAAGAGCTCACAGGCAGGTCTACACGAGTGCATACAGGCAGCAGGGGTCTGGTTCTGCTCAGGGTAACAAAACAGCCCCAAGTGCAGAGCAGAATTGTCCACTGATGGAAGGGCTTCAGGGACATAGGGAGCAATTGCATTCTTGCAGCATTGCCCAGGAGCTGATAAACCACAGCCACATCCAGCTCCACACTGGAATTGCTGCATAGTTCCCAGCAGTCTGGGAAGCCCTGAATTGCTTGCCCAGAGCACTTCACTTGAGTGGTTTGCCTCAGAGCTAAACCTCCTGTCATCTCAGGAGACTCCCAGATGAACTGATAAATCAGGTTGGGTTTTGACAGTCACCTACCTTAGGTTCAATGACAGTTTGATTAATATAAGCTGCTGAGAAAAAGAATTAATTTATTTCAATGGAAAAATCTCTGGTGTTATTTCACAAAAATAATGAGGGTTGAGAAAGTCTGTGTCCTTTCAAAATTCCTGACAATCAAAGCACTTATAGCTGTAAAAGGTCATGGGAACCATGAGTTAGANGACAGATTCCAGCCCCACCTGGATGCGATCCTGTGGAACCTCCTCTAGGTGACCCTGCTTTAGGAGAGCTTTTTGCACTCGATGATCTCCAGAGGACCCTCCTGACCCCTACCATTCTGTGATTCCATTATTCTCTTCATAATGTCTCTTTTGTCTTCTGATTTAACAATCAATTAACAGATCTTTTTCCTCCTACCCTGCCTGCTCCCGAACTGAAATTATCTTTGTTGGTATCACTCGGCAGTACAGAGCTGCAGATTTGCACTGCCCTGATTCATTGTCTCCACCATAAATGAACTTTTTCCATTGTTTGCAGAAATTCTTGAAATAATGGCTTCAGTTTCCTTGTTAATTATTCTTTTATTAATTATCTGTCAAATAGTTTTTCAAAGAGACTATGAATCTCTCAGTGAAAATAATGGGCAGCTACTCACAGGAGTAATTCCATTGCAATCATCTGCACTCCTGTTTGTCATTTGGAGCAAGGTGCTAGAGCTCTGACCCTTACTGATTTACCACTCTTCATAATTAGTTGCAGTGATTAAAAGGCATTTTAGATTACACTGCAGTTTCCCTCCCTTAAAAGTTTTTCCACCGAGGACAAACTCGGGTTCTGAAGGTGAACAATTGTATGAAACAGTAAGAGGAATGCCAAGGATAAGGCTTATAAAAGAAACCAGAAGATGCTTGGGCAAAGAGTGTTGCTGGGGGCGGAGGGGCTGTCTTAGATGACAGAGACAGCTCATGCAGGAATTTAGCTTCATGCAACTGGAAACCCTGCGTGAAACACTGACAGCAGCACATGGAAAGAATGAATCAATCCGTTGCATCTGTATCTAATTAAGAATCATTGTAATACAGTCTTTTTCTCTAGTGATCAGGATTAGGAGATACCCCGCAGGAAAGAGGCTAATAAATAGATTGCAGGACATGATACATCTTTATCTGGGAGTGTGTTTCTCGAGCACTTTTCTTCAGTAACCCCAAATCCAGCCAGACTCTCTCTCCTGTGAGAATCTGACACAGCCAGGATTCCTTTGTAGGGGTTTTCAAGGCACTGGAGAAAAAATAAAAAGCTGAATGCTTGGATGCTGCAAATAGTTTTCTGGCAGACATTCTACTTCTAGTTCTCTGACACAATTAGAAAAGTAGTTTCCCTATTTTTTTATTTTTTTTTCCTCATTCTTCTGCCTTTCCTCCTTCCTCCTCCTCAGAAAATCATTAACTTGCTAAAAGCCACATTTGCTTTTTCTCCCTTTGGAGATCTGTTGTTTTACACCAGAATACAAATAACCCTTCAGGAGTCACTATTACTGACTGGCTCTACAGCCAGAAGAGACATACACTGAGAGTGGAAGGGATTTCTGGTTGTTTGGTTTTAATTCCTGATGGGAGGAAAATTGCAGAATATATTTTCTTTAACTTTTTTTTTTTCCTTTTTCTTTCCTTTTTTCTCTTTTTCCACCCTTTGTTCTTCTTTTCTCTTTTTTTTTATTCTTTTTTTTTTTTCCTTTTTTCTTTTTTAATTCTGTGTGGTTTTTTTAGTTCAGAAGAGGATGGAGCAAAGGCTTCTTGTCTGGGGATAAGGCTCTGACATCCCTCTCTTCCTCCTTCTTGTGAGGGCACTTTTTCAACTGTGCTGCTTTAGATCCCAGAGGAAGCAATCTAGCATCATTGCTGAGATAAAGAGGGGAAGGCTACAGAGTGCAGTCTCAAAGCTGTCCCTCGTGTTTTAGTGAAGCTTGAGGTAAAATGTTTCAGTGTCTCCACGAGGCCAGTTCTCCCCATTGTGCTGGAGGCAGCTCCGGATGGAGAGGGATGCAAGGAGGGGGTGCTGGGAGCTGCGCCAGGCAAACACTAAACTGAGCATCATTTGTTGTAGGCGTTCATGGGATGCCCCCACTGTGTCACAACCATGTGCAGTAAAGAGCATTGTTCCTCTAATGTTCATCTGTCTTGGAACTGCAAGTGAATGTACAGCCCAATTAGTGCAGAAGCTTAAAACAATAAACCCTCCAGAATGTCTGGTGGGGGAAGCAGGCTTTTATCTATTTGGTAAATAATTTATTAATCACACTGATGTATCCTCCTTGACAGCAACAGAGCCAGATAAGTGATGGTTCAAAATCAATTTGTCATGGTCCAATGTGCACTCAGTGACCTACTTGGTCTGTTATATAGGTCAAACTTGTACATGATGCTCTGATAGTAGAGGCACTTCTTAAAAAAACAACAACAATAAAACTGATGGTGCAATTCAGACTGTGGGACCGTGTGCTGGCTGGGACTCAGCCACACAGCTCCAAAACTCGGTTTACAGAGAGGGGTGAGGACATGGAGGGGATGTTCTGGGCTCTCAGTGAAACTGCCTCAAAAAATGCCTTGCACTGGCAGTGCAGCAGCAGCATCCACGAGGTAGATCCATACTCTCTGACCTACTTCTGTGACCCTGTTATTACCACACTACCCTTTGCCATTGATAACATCCATAGCATCCTCCTACTCTATCCCCATTCATCCTCCTTTGGTGTCTACTTTTCTGCACGTCCCCTACTCACAATCTCTTTTTCCTTCAGATGAGGTGGAAATCCCTTCCCTTCTCCTCTTTGAACCCCAGCTGTGGAGTCCGTATGAGTCTCACAGTGTGAAGTCTTTTGCTCCTGAGCAGGCTAGTCAAGGAACTAGATTATTTCAAACTGCAGGGAGAGAGAAATTAAAACCTGTGACAGAGCTCTCGTGTAATCAGTTTGCTGGTTGGTGCTCACTCTGTGGTTTGACAGAAGTCTTGGCTGTCATTTCCTGAGTGAATTTGGTGCACTATTTTTCTTTTTCATTAAAGCACGCTTCAGGGTTTCCCACCAGTGAGCCCTGGAGAAGGAAGCAATGTGTGACATGCCACATTGAGCAGGCTTGTGATGGTCTCTGTGCTGTGTCTCGCTCACCTGACAGCAGAAAGACATTTCTCCCCAAATCACATTGGTTTAGGGAGGTGACATGAGCCTTATTCCCCTGACTCCTTTCACCAAACCAGTGCTCTGCTGCTCGAGGGAGTTGAACTACCAGCTGGACTTGTGAGCTTTCCTCCTCTCTTCTGTCTCACATACTAGGGTGGTGGTGGTGTTTGTGGTTTTTATTTGTGAATTTTGATCTTTTTACATAATAGCTTAAATTCTTTACAGCTGGTTAAGAATTCCAGGGTGGCCAATGGTACGTAGGGACTGAGAGTGGTGATTTAGTGAATGCTGGACACTAAGCATGTATTCAGTGATGCTCATAATTGCAGGGCATTAAGTGAATAACTCAGGTAGGCAATTGCAGTCCTACACTTTACAGTATTCCCTCTGATTGTCTTGAGAGAACTCATACTCTCAAGAAAAATATTTTCTCTTCCATGACCCTACATATCTTTTCAAGCAGTTTTCTCCTCACTCCTGCTTGGCACTGCAGGGTTGGAGGCTTCAGTGCCCAGCATTAGGTTTCTACCCTCCTGTGTGTTCTGTACCAACACATTAAGGTGAGTGCCAGATGCAAGTGTGAGGATTCACCACTCAAGGAAGAGCACAGCAGAAATAAAGCCCAAAATGATGGAATTCTTTTTACCACCTAGAACCTGGATTATTTGCAGCTGGGACTAATGTCTTCTGCAAAAATGGAGGTGAATAATGTCTAGGCTTCTAATCCTTCTTTGTGTTAGTGGTATCACCCTGTTCATGGCACTGCTTCTTCTTTTGTCCCAAAATCTCTTTCCTCCGTGACTGGGAATCAGCAAAGCAGCCAGGCTGACAGAAGGGTACCACTGCCACAGGCAGGAACTAAAGGGACTGGAAATAACCCCATAAATGTATATTTTTGGATACATGGTGTGCACCTTTAAGGATGTTTATAGCCACGACAAACACAGGACAGATTCCTGCCATTTTTCTTGCCATCTCTCCAGACATGCAGTAAATTCCAGAAACTCAGAAGGACCTCTGGGGTCATGGCATGAGCTTCTTGTTTGGCCTTGGCACATCAATAAAATCCCTCTTACCCCACCAACAGTGTCTGACAGCACCATCTCCTCCTGTGCAATCCCTGAAGGGCACCTGCAACCAGGATTTTGTATAAATCTCACAAAACACCCTGGAGACAGGCTACAAATCTTTCCTAAAACCAACATCCAAGTAAACAGACAAAACTATCAGCAGGCTATTTTCAGCCCTTTAGAATTGTCTGTGTTTTGTCAGCCCTTAATAATTTAATTGAAGAGTGATACAGGATGCAGGCCCAGCATGACCAAAAAAAAAAATAAAAGGTATTTGTTGGGATATTTTAATAAGATGACTCTTCATGTTTTCCAGGAGATGTCAGCAGCTCTTTAAACCAAGGCAGAAGTTGCAACAAATGGCTTCTTTTGCTGAGAATTCAAAAGATGTTCTTTAAAGCCTGCAGACTGCCAGTGAGTTTCAATGGAACAAGTGTTCTCAAGGTGTATTTATGTTGTCTCTATAGCACTCCAAAGGATTTCTGCCAGCACACCCCATTACAATGAGTAATGCTTCCTTTAAAAGCAAATGAAAAAGACTTAGATCCTGGTTAACTAAATAATCTCTCCTTTTTTTTTTTTTTGTTTAATTATTTACAATAGGAGATTGACACCAACCTCCTAGTTTCCCACCCTGAACCTCAGGCCGTTATTATGTTTACCTTGATAAAAGCTGAAGGGTCAAATCATTTGTGTTATCTATCAGCCAGGTAATGAAAGGGCAGGGAATGTGTAATTAAGCACGGGTGAAGACTTCCACGAGATTCATTCCAAACAAACAAACAAGCAAACAAAACGAAACCTGCTTCCTAGGTGGTGGGATGAACTGGCAGGCAGCTCCTGACACAAGTGGTGGAGCGGCAGCAGGTGAGCTCTTATCTCCCCATTGTTATTTATCGCCCGGGGAGGTTGGCAGCTCTCCATGGGGAACTCTGTTTATGGGAGATTTATCTGTGGTGTGTAAGTAGCACACTGGCTTCATGAACGTCCATCTATCAGAAATGCTGAAGCACTTCCCATGATGGAAGAAAGAAGGATGTTTTTCCCAAATGCAGAGCAGAAAAGGAGGATGTAAACACTCTGACAAGAGCAAGCAGCAAGTAGTATAGCCTCGGAATCAATTTACATCAGGCAAAGAAGTGTAGCAGGAGGATCAAAGTGCAGAGCAGGGCCAACTTCTAAGAGTCTACCTAAGTACCAGTCTCCGTGGTGTCTGAACTCCATGAACAAGAATGAACATCTCTGTGTCAGCCCCAAAGAATTTGTAACTCTCTTCTTCATCCAGTTCTCGGGTATAGTTGTTT
>VWZY01006692.1:197234-256650 GCA_013399075.1 Chloroceryle aenea | reverse complement strand
CTGGTTTCAGTGTAAATTCCCTCGGGTATCTCCACGGCAAAAGCAGTTACTGTAGTCTTAAGGGGAGTGGAGGAAGAAGTTGGCTGCACTGAGTCATTACTCTGCATGAGGAGGACTCAGTGGAGACTTCAGGGCAGTCTTTGTTGGCTCTTCATGTTGATTAATTCACATTTACAAAGCTTTGTTTCATTTGAGTGGAGCTTTTTGTGAATTATTTCTAATTTATTTTTAGAAATGTAGCCCTGACCTGCCAGCACAGACAGGAATTGCATTAAAATAGGCTATGGTTTGGTTCATAGCATTTATTTACTATTCTTGTAGCAAACAGTAGATTACATTGCTTGTGATGCTTAATAAATTCCCTTTTTGCTAAGTGCGTATTTGTATGCGAAGAGAGCTTTCCTATGTGTCTGTGGGCATGCATTTACTATAGTAGAAATGTTTTCCTCTGACAGTATGTGGCTTTCATCTAATTCTTCCCCTGTTTTTCTCATTTTGCCACTTTCCTTCTCCCTGCTTCTGGTTTTCACCAGCAGAACTTTTCTGCTTTTCCTTTGGTTACAAATATCATCTTCTTAGGGTTGTTTTGTTGGGGGCTTTTTTGAGTTACTAATATGTGACCTTAGAAATACATAGAAGTATTTCTGAAATAGAAGTACTTCCTTCAAGCTAATAAAGGGCAAGCAAGAAAAGGAATCTTATATAATATGATGCACAGAAACACACATATTTGCCCTGCATAACAACTGCACGGATTCCAGTAGCTTATATTTTGAGGAATATATTTTCTCTATTTCCTAGACTGAGCCTAGATTGTGTCACGATCCTGAACATTGCTTTTTGGAGTATCTTGCCCAACATACTTTCTGACTGAAATGTGAATTTCTTCAGAGATTCACAACATTAAAAAAAAGTAAAAAATTACAACATTAAAAAAAAAAAATATCCCGTGGAAAGGGTAAAATGAGGCATCATCTTATGACTGTGGCGTCATGTTATGACTGACTGATCACAAACACCCTCCACTGCTTGCACAGTAAAGAATTATGGAAATAAATATACCTTATATGTATATAAATACAGTAATAAAGTATATAAATAAACACAGTAAATAAAGTGGAATGATTGACTTCATCCTTGCAATAAAAAGCTGAGAAACATACTTGTTCAAAATGTTTCTAAGCCAGAGCAGGAACTTAATTAGCAATACTGTGATACTCAGACTGGACAGTGGTTTGTATTCAGGAATTTCAAGGCAGTGAAATGACAAATCCAGTTGCAGGGAGAGGAATAATGTTGTCTTGAGAAACAGAGATATAAAAAGATAGCACAAATCTTTTCTTGTTTCTCACATTTTTTTCCTACCATTGCATAGGAAGAGTAGAAAAGGGGGACTTTCTGCTGAATTGTTTTTTTTTTAAAAACCAAGACCACTGAAAAGTGCCAAAAAGTTCCTGGTCATATACTATAGAGTGTCAATATTTTTGCATATCAACAGCCTAAAATATTTTGTTTAGAATTCGACTTCATAATGATAGAAAAGGCAGGTGGGTGAATTTGCTCGAGAAATCAGCCTGGGCTGCACCCATGTGCTGTTAACTGCTCCTCAGGTGCTGCCAATGAGGGTTCCTGCCCCTGGCTGGATCCCTATAAGTAGCTTCCCAGGAGAAATGAGAGGTTTCTGCTTGTGCTGCAGTCTGGTGTGAGGTAGTTGAGAGGTGCTGGAAGAGTCCTCAATATCTTCAGGTTTAAAGTTTCAGAGAAAAACATGTAGGGACAGGTATTGGGCTGGAGATGGGGTATAAAGCTTTTCAAAAATACTAAGCATTTATAAAATATCTCCAGGGGTTGTGGATTTCATGAATGAGCTTACATTTTACTGAAGTGGTTACCTAGGGTAAGTAGGATATTCAGGAAAGTTTTTCTAGCTCTGAGTTAACAACTACAATGCTGAAGCAGGGCCAGGGACTCTGGGTGCTCCTAGGAGTAGTTAATGCTAGTAGGAGCTGCGCCTGAGCAGGAAAGTCAGGTAAGTCATGGAAGGAGTATAAAGGAATGGTTCTTCAGTCCTAGCTTAGCCTGGGTGATGTAGTAGCTGCTGATGGAAAACAGCTTGGTGTCTAGAAAAATGTGAGTGCTTTAAAAAGGCAGAGGAAGATCATTGTTCAAGAGTGGCTTTCTCTACTTTCTAGCTCAGATCTTTGAGGACCTCAGGAAAAGCAAGGGGATTGCTAAAGTGAAGGTGGTCTGCCCTATGATTTCACATAGCAAGGCCATGATGATAAATCTTTGTTTGGTAAGACTGCAGGGGGCAGCAGTCACGAGTTTGTGTGGCTTGCTCTCAGGACCAGACTTGTCAGGAAATATAAATGGTCCTGGGGCATGCAGAGTCTAACGTGGGGTTAGAGAGAGGCTCTTTTCAATACCGAGATGCTCCCTGAGTTGTTAAGCCTCTGTTAATAGCTTCCTTTGGTTTTATTTAAGACGATTGTTGAAGTGCATACCTGGGATAATCAGCTGTGTACCTCTCCCCGGTCTGGAGCGGGCGGTCTGGGACAGAGAGTGAGGTGCCTGCGCAGCGCGTGGCGGCGGGAAGAGAATGACGGCTCGAGCCCGGTGCTTGTTCTGGAACGTTCAGGAACCTCTCAGCCCCTGCCCGGACCCACCACCCGCTCTGTCACTCTTGGGACGCTCTCAGGGCTCCATAGGCCTTTGAAAGGTGCCGCTTTTGGCTGGGGTAAGGTCCCCGCGGCTGGGGGCGAGGTGGCTGCTGAAGACACGGGTGGTGGTCGTTGTGCTGCAGCCAGGCCTGCTCGTAACTGGGGCCAGGCTCCGCGGGGCTTGTTGGGAGTGCCCGCTGTGTGAGCGGGGCTGTGCGTGTCCCCAGCGCTCGGTGGGTGCGTGGAGGGACAGCATCTGATTTTTTGCAAATATTTATTTCATAAATAATAAAATGGATTGAAACAGTGTTGTTATAAAATACAGCTGTTTGAGGGTTTTTGTGGTTGGCTTGTTTATTTGTTTTGGTTTTCCCTAGCATTTTGCTTTCTAAACACATACAAATATTATTAAAACCGTATTGAAATTATCCTGCCGCTGTTTTTCTGGACAAAGTGCCACATTAAAACCACTTCTTTCCCCTTAAACATCTCAGAAATCTGTATATACCCTTTGGGTCTTTCAGGCAGCCCTTTTTTAAAGGGTTTGGTATAAAGTAGGCTGGAAGTGGCTTCTAATGGGAAAGCATGAAAAGTGGGGGTGTGCATTTGTTTAACTTAATTATTGATTCTGGCAATGAGATAAAATTTTCTATTAATATTCAGAAATCATATTGAATTAGGATTAATGTGAAGGGAAAAAAAAATAAAAAGAAAGAGGGCCAGTGTAACATTTGATTTGGAAAAGTAAAGACTTTGTGGCTTGGATAGAAAAGTGACGTGGGTAGTTATAAAGTTAAAACCTAATAGTAACTTGTAGCTCAATGTGGCTACAAAATAGCTTGATCTGTAGCTTCGTAGCCATGAACCACATAATGGAATGAAGAAGCTATGTGTGTTTTTTCGTACTTCTTAGACGTATTTGTGTACCATTGATAAGCATTATTTCCAGAACCTTGTGTCAACTCAGCCTTGAAATGTGCTTCCTTAATCTACAATTCAGCTTCAAATAGTCACATCTACTCCAAAAATTTTGGTCATGAATATTTGCCAACTTTGCATACATCTCCTTGAAGAAGGTGAATTTTTGAGTATTTCTAATACAGGTCTTCAACAATAAATCTGAAGGTAGCCCAACTACTTGATGAGAACAGGTTCTTGGAGCATGAAAACTTTAGATCTAAATTATTCCACTTCTTAGGTTGTCTCAGATGTACTTCTGATGAAACTCATCCCACAAGCTTGAATTACCTTACTCTTTTCTGAAAGAATATAGGGTACTTGTCATTTCCAATTCTTTTATTTTTATAAAGTTGCTGACTGCTTTACAGTGCAGATTTAAGTTTTGAAGTTTTATCTATTCTGTATTCATTATATGTATTGGTACTGCAACTTAACAGGGGCAAGAAGGTGAAGAGATAATTCAGCTGCCTTTGCAGTCTCTGAGAATAAAATCATAGTCATGAATTTCCATTTCAAATGAGTGAAATATTATATGCACACTTAAACTATCCTCCCTTTTGCTATGATTTGAACTCCTTTACAACAGTGAGCATGCAACTGTACATTGAGACTCACTCATGCTCCATATTCAAATAGGATATTTAGGATTTTAAATGTTTAGATGTTTTTTCTCTTTCATAATATCCAGTTAATCTACCTAATGTGTAAAGGAAGAAATTTGACTTCTTTATACTGAAAAGCTTTCTTTTAAATGTATTCTTTTTTTAAAAGAACTATTCTACTTTTGGCTATGACATCTGAGTTATGTTCTAAAGGTGGAATCACTTCTTTTGAATCATTTAACTTGGAGGCCTGCAGTAAGACTGCTTAATTAGTGCTATTAGTGTTTTAATATGTGACACTAACACTTCTAAACTTAGAGATACTGTCTTCTATAAGTGATATACAGAAAAATAGTGTGAATACTGTGAGTTTGAAATTGAAGAGTTCAGAGTACTTTGCAAAGAAGCAATGAAAGAAGCCTAAGATCAAAAAGAGATGGAAATTTTATCTTTGTCACACTTCAGCTGAAATTTTAACAGAGCTAGGTTGTTCCACTTTCATTAAAAGAGAAACTTTTTTTTAGGGGGTGAGAGGGAGAAGAAAGGAGGAGTCAGGAAAGGGAGGGCCATAGTGTGTGATCTCTAGAAACTAAACAGATGCAGTTTGTTACCAGCTAGGTAAAGAGCTATGTAGCTTTCATGCATTGTTGTTGATTCCTTGTTAGCTAAATTGCAAGCTGTAGCTTCATCCTAACATTTGATGCTGTATAAACTGTTTGATGTTGAATTAACCATGAAGTGTTTTTCAACAGTGCTAGAGCAATTAAGCACCATGATGGTGCTTAATCCATTGACATGTTCCTCTGACACTGTCTCTAAATAACCAGCTAGAATTTTTTGAAGGTTGCTTGAAGTGGTCTTCTCTAATAGCTCACTTTCAAAGTGATTTGTTACTTCCATGTAAAAGACTGCAAAATGTAATTTATTGAGAAATATTTAATAGCCAAATTGTTTTCTTTGGGTGATGTTTGACTAACTTTCGGGGAATGTTGAACCATCAGTAGAACACGAAAGCAGTGAACAACACCGTATCAATTAATACATGAAAATAGTTAGAAACTAGAAACATGCATGGAGAATTTTTGTATGTATGTGTCTTAGAGCAGAAAAAGAAAAAAAATCCAACTTTGAATAGCTTATCCTATTCTCCTAAAAGCTCCTGGCACATTTTTTGGCCCATATTCCAGGTTGTTTCTCAATCTAGGAAGCTTGCCCATAGCTAGCCCTGGCACTCCTAGGCAAGTTGACTTTAGTGAAAACAAGTTACTATGCAGTAGATTTGATTAGCAGAAGATGTGTTTTCTCATTCTGTAAGTACTGTATGATCTGTCTTCTAGTGACTATGACATGCACATGCTTGGCACATTTGTGCTTTATGCTGGAAAGTGACATCAGATAAGTTAGATTGCTGGTATTACTCAAGATGGTTTCAAATCAAATTTTCAGGGGACTAGTTGGATGTTATGGCCATTAAGTTGAACATCTTGGTCTCAAATTGCACCATTCCAATATTTTTACATGAATAAGCTACTGCTGAGTAGATATACCTAATGATCAGTCCCTCATTGTGATTTGCCTTGAAGTAAATAAATACTGCATTGTGAACTTTGACTCATATAAGTAAAATAGGTTCCTTTTCCCTTTTAGTGGGTGCCTTTTATCTATATGGTCCATGATGTACTTTTCAAAGTCTAGGGGAATGGGAACAAGTGTTAATAAACCTGTATATTCTATGAGACATACACTGAGCCTGCCTTTAAAGGGAGTGTACTTTAAACTGATTCTTGGGTTTTAGTTTCTGTTTTCCACTATTTTTTTTCATTTATTCACTACTAGTTGGAAAGTAAAGGTCCCACAAATAACAGAAGTATCAGGTGAATTCTATAAATCTGATTAATACATAGTTCAGATCATAACTCCTTATAATGACAGAACATCAAGGTGTCAGCATAACATATTAACAGAAATACACTAACATTACACTATTTAAAATTTCAAATTATTTTCCTTGAAACCACAGAGGTGGCATTTAAGATGAGCAAAATAACCTATTTACAGAGGGAGAAATCTAAAATAGACATTTCAGCTCAAATAAGAACAGCAGATGCAGCTTAGTAGTTGCAGATACTGTGATGTTTAAAATGGGGTAAGAAATAGCATAAGCTTTTGAGGAAAAACATCACAGAGATTTAAAGGAATAATGAGGAGAATAGAAAATAATGAGAGGGAAAAGTTTTCTAGAATTTGTCCAACGTGAAAGGGCTCAGGGAGTGTGAGAAAATCCAGCTTGTTAGTTTCTATTGAGGAACAGACAGCTTTTCATGGAATGGAGAAGCTTGAATGAAGCAAAACTTTCTTATTAAATTCTTATGGTTTTGACACTAAAGATCTGGTGAGAAAGTTTGACAAGTCAGTCTACTTTGGGAAGATCTGAGGATGTTTTGGAAGAAGAATATTAATAGTTTAGACAATTTACTTTGTACATACAGCCTTTTAATCTCCATGGAGCTAGGGTGTTATTGTCAGCTAATGATCTAGTTTTGCCATTTCATTTTTAAATTAGAAGTCCAATGCATACAAAAAACTTGTTACAAAGAAACTGCTACTCTGTTCTTGGTCAACTTAACTGACAGTAATGTAACGGAATAATGACATTGTGAAGACATGCTTTCTGGGGTGGTTTTTTTAGGTTTATTATATATATGAAAAGAGGCAATAAACCTGTATATTACTGAGATTTCAATATATTGTAAATTGAGTCTACATTGAAAGAATGGAAATTATAAAGTTGCTTATGTTTTATATCTCTAGCTCTTCCAAACTTGTTGTATGCTTCCATGTAGTAATTAAGAAAGTACCAATACCACCAAATTCAGATTTCATAAGAAATATTTGTTTGAATTGGAATGTGCTGCTGTTGGCATCTATCTTGGCATACAGATGAAGGAACTGTAGACATAGTTGACCTAATGGAATGAAATGGATTATTCACTTGGAGAGCAGTGTTTAAAAAAAAAAAAGGAAAAAGATTCATTAGTAGCTTCAATGACTGGTGTGCGATCAATCTGTGAAACATTTGAACTGTGGAACGGTTCAAAACAGTTTTAAATTCTAGCATTTATTGTAGCATGGACTGACAGAAAATTTGTCAAGCAATCAGTACGTAATTACAAGCAGCAATATTGAAGTGTTCTTCTTTTGGAAAGAATTTCCTTGACTTAAAAAAAATTCCACACTTTTTCCACTTCTTTAAGATAAGAGTAATTTATACACAACCGAAAAGGAATAAAACGCTACAGCAAAGTAGGGCCTGTAATTATTATTTACATGGAAATCTGGGAGATTACTGAGGCATTATGTTCTTCTTTCTTTCTTGTAACTGATTGATTTAGACATGGGCTTTCTTGGATGGTAAAAAGTTAGGTAGCTTTTAATTTTTAAAACAGCTTTTGAGCTGTATCCTGACAAATATCTGGATCATTTACTAATTCAGAATGAGGTACTTCGCAGTACCCCAGAAAATCCAATTTGAGTACTTCACAAAATCAGCATGTTTTGAAATCATCAGCAGACACATTTCCACAGAAGAAAGATTAATGAATATAAAGTTTCACCACATTTCTTCCTGAAAACAGAAATGAAGCTATCTCTTGGGATGTGTAAAAAAAATTTTTGTGCACTCCAAAACAAAGTGTTATGACATAGCTGAGAAAAATGTGAGCCTTGACACCAGGTCTTGAGTATCTTCCCTTGAGACAAACTGAAAACTCGGGTTTGAAATAGTTGAAATGGAGCTAGGTTTGCCACAACCAGCAGAAAAGCAATCATAAAGCATAAGTCCACATGACAGCAAAATGGCTGTAGTGTGAAGTGGTGTCTCTTTAGTTGCATCTATCTCAAACTTGTAGTTCTAAAGGTGAAGTTTTTATTGCTGATGAATAGCAGTGAGCTGTGGAGCAGTATAATGATTTTTTTTCTCTTAAAAACTGCTTGGCAGTAAGTGTAAATGGATGCAGAGTTAATGCACAAGTGAAATGACTGATGTGTCTACAATGATAGCTTTATATATTATTCCTTTACATCTGTTTGGATGGAAGAAGTCCTTGGCAATTGTCAAGTGCAACTTTTTCACTGCAGCTTTCGTGTGCTGAGTTCACTCATATTTCTGTTTTAGGATTTTTCAAAAGTTTTCTTCAGTACTGAGAAGTCATATTCTAGGGACACTTATCTTACTGTTGTATGTAATTTTTTTTTCCCCAGCACAAAACCCATTGATTATTTTATTTTGTTATTAGTATTTAAAACTCATTCTGTTTCTTTTCCTGTTCTCCTTCCCTGCCTGCTTTTTTGCACTTTTTCTTCCTCAATGATGACAATTTCATGAAGGAAAGCAATAAACTTTTTTTTTCCTGTTTCTGTTTATGTTAGAAAGTAAGTACTGGTTCAGCTTTAAATGTTGTTTCACTGCTGAAACCATAACTTCCTCCTGTATAATGCTTTCAGAAATTTGAAATACAATTCTCACCACCAAGTGAGAATTACAGCATTACATTCAATTAGGAAGAAAAGCATCAATATATCAATCTTTGCATATTAAAAAATAAATGTGCACATGCTGATTTTACTATTTACAGAGCTCTAGGGCTTATATCTCAAAAAAGCACTGACAAGCAAATCACTCAGTTATGATTGTTATTTTCTATGTTTATTAATATTTTTCATGTGCAAAATGAAACCGTCAACAAGACAAAGTTAAATTTCCATTTTTAATGAAGTCAGCCTGACAAGTGATCAGCTGGTTATCCTGTTTTACACTGTGACAACTGTGTTCAGATTCGTTAGAATCAATGCTAGGATTATAAAGCTTCCAGGTGCTTAGAATTTTAAGGTAAAATAAGTAGTATTTCTGATTCTAGTTTCACTCCTACATATCAGCCCTCTTGCTGGAATAATTGGGAGTATTAATTGTTTTCCTCTCTGTTGCCTTAGACTTGGCATGCTCTTCTTTTTTGTAGACAGTGTGTATGCCAAGTCTGGCCAGCATCAGACAGTTACAAAAAGTTCAAATGCGACAGAGACAGAATTTTAAGGAATATAGTTAATAAAGGTCTGAAGCATTTGAACTGGAATTTTGTTTTGGTGACTTTATATAAATGCTTGTTGTAAATAAAATATTTCTTCATAACTTCCTGTAAATAAAGCTACTTTTGTTCTAAGCTAAATGGTCTTATGGGAAATATGTCCAACTCACATGGTCAATTTATGAAGCAGCTCATGTGATTAAATCATGGAAGGTTATCTGTATTTTTCTCCTTCCAAATATTTGTAGTGCTTGCAAAAAAGTTGAATGTGTGAATCCTTCTTTTCAATCTGAATAAGTTGGTGGGGGGAAACAGAAAACAAAACCCAGAGACACATGGAGAAATTTGTTTGGAATAAGTTTTTTTTTTTTTAATAAAGAATGTAAATTCTAGATTTAGCAGCTAATTGTTGACTGATCTACTCCTGTTTGGACTAGCTTTTCTTTTTTTTTTTCCCCCTGTAGGAACTCACGGTCCATCTTTGCAAAATATACAGAGAATTGAACGTTTTTCTTTTTGGCTACTTACTTGTGGTGACCCAAGACAAGCAACTTACCCTTAGTGTGTTCCTTGCTTCTCCACAGTGTGGAACTGAGGTTCTTACAAGGTAAGGCTTTAATTAAATTTTGTAAAGCACTTTCAGATTAACAAAAATAGTTGGAATTAAGTTAAATTCTTTTCAGAGAGATTACAAGAGCAATTGCATAGTTCTGAATTTATTTCCTAATTATTTTCATACAACTCTGCTGAGTTTACATGTATTAGAAAAGGCACAACTGTTTTTTGTTTATCCGTATATAACTTTTCTCTCTCAGTTTTTCTTTCAGACTACTAGCTCTGAGAAATTATAATTTTGCATCTAATTAATTGTACTTAATTGTTCCCTTCCTAACTGCACCTAAATTAAATTTGTTTAAAGTCTTTGATTATAGGTAGAAAGAATATGGCTTGTTTTCCTTGTTTTTTTTTTTTCCTTATGCAGATCTAGCTGTGGTGTTGTATAAAAACATTAGTTCATCAAGTTTCAGGTTTTTTTCTTAAGTAAGCATTTGTAAGAGAGAGTGTATCTATTAAGTAAGGATTTCTAATTGTTTTAGTCTCTTTATTTTCTCTTTTGGCTTTTTAAATACTAACTTCAGCATATAGATGAAGTAAAAAAAAAAATGCTGCAGTGGCATAATGGAGACAGAAGTCTGAACTTTATAGCTGCTTTTATCAGTATATAATTTAGCATGCTGAGGGTGACATGGAAAGCAAGAGACTCTCCATCAGTGAACTTTCATTTAGCCTTTATTTTGAATGTAACCTTTCAGTATACAATACTTAGGCTTTTAGTTACAACTTGTTTGTTTGTTTAACATCTCTATGCAAACTGAATCCATTTCTGCTTAGGAAATGTACCTGTAATGACACATATCCTCTAGGGAACAGAGATTCAAACATAAAATAGCAAATGTATCTGACAAGAGAAAGGGGGAGGGAGAGAGGGGTGATGAGTGTCTGCTGTCTGAAGACTTTTTTTTTCCTTAAATTTGACTCCTTAATCTTTCATCTGGTATAATGGATATGTATATCATGTTGCTATATACTACCTTTTTTTTTACTTCGCCTGTACCTACAGTTGCTGTTAGGTACAGGCAAGCTTTCCCAGAAAATGCTTAATGCCATACACACAGTGTTTAGTTTTCATGCGTAGTTATGCCAATTTTATTGATTTTATAAGAACCTGATGGTGTAATATGTATACATATATGTTAGCATGTAGTATTGGCCAAACAGTAAACTTCTCCTTTTGAAACTGTCATAACAGATTCTCTAATGATTATATAGTGTATGTTTGAAATTTCCATTCATATGTTTTTGGACTACAGTATGTGAACTAAGAGATTTACTTTTTTTTCTTGGTGTTATTCCTTTATTTTAATTTCCACGGTTTCTTTAATGTCCTTCTTGTACTCAAACCTGGCAGAGAATACTTCAGTGTCAATGTACTGGCAAAACTGCTCCTTACCTTAACATCCTTACCATTAGCAATATTTTAGTCACTTAAATACCTGTTCATTTCCAGAGAGATCTTCTGCATTAAGTTTTCAGCAACCTCTTGTCTACTTTTTGCAGTAGCCCAAATCATTTTCCTTTCCTCAAAGATAAGTCATTTTTCACCCTGCTTTCAGAAATTTGCAAATACATAATGCTTTTATTGTAAGATTGGCTTCCCTCCTGTCTAAAATGTGGTCATTTAATAGCAAGAGCTGGCAGCACTGCAATGTATGACACATTCAGAATTTAGAAAATTATGAAGAGTCTTCTCTGCTGTCTTCTGAAGTTCTGTATGTATTAATCAGACAGAAAGCCACTTTGGCCAAAGTTATTTCATTATTTGGGTGAATTGAAAAACTAGCCTTGGTATAATTGGAATGGACAAATATGTATTTCTCATTAGGATAAAATCTTTTATACTGATGCATGAGAAATGGATTGCTAATGTAAACTGTAATGTTTCTGTATTAGCTGGTTTTGGATGAAGAAATTAGGAAGTAGCCAATTTAACAATGCAGTGTGATACATGTTGCACACACAAAAAAACTCTGCTAAAAAAATACAAATCCATCCAATCCATTTTATAACTGTATTCCAACATACATTTATGTTGGTTCTATAACTTGTGTTATTGTATTTTGTTTTCTGTATGAAGATACAGAGTAATCTAGGTTCTAAAAGTCAAATCTTTGTTATTTTAATAATTTTTAAGAAAACAGATGGTGTCTTACCCTTAACTAGATTTTTTTTGTTTGTTTCTTTTGTCCATCAGTTATGCCAGAATTGTAACTGATGCTGTTAAAGACTTCATAAATTTTCACAATTTATTCTCAGTATTAGTGAGCAGAATCTCTACCAAGTTTCATACATGAGAAGAAAAGTGGTAGGCAGGACAGAAAAGGGATCACAATCTGTAGTAGTAGTTAGTGCATGGAATCACTGGAATGAAGAAGCAAATGAGCACAGCTCATACTGTTCCGAGATATGGGAGAGAAAGAATATGGGATGATGACACAAGGGGGATTTGAGAGAGTGTAGGAGGAGGAACTGAAGAATACAGAGTTTGGGGCATATGTACTGTGCCATAAACACATTAAATTTGTGTTTCTAAAGTCAGGAAAAAAGTAATCACTTTGTGTTCAAAACTGGCCATGCAAATATGAGTACACAATGATGTGTTGAATTATGGACTTGAATTTCTTGAAAATTCAAAGTATTAATTTTAAGTTGAATTCGTATAATCTTATGTTATACCAAAGAGCCAGCTCTGAAGTGCAATGTTTAGACAAGAAAATAAACATATTAAAAGATGGCAACACCCAATGAGAATTTGCTGTGGGCATGGAAAAAAAGGAAAATGGGGATGGCTTATACAGGATGTCTCTGTTTTTTAGTTCTTTAAGTTCAAATAGACGGGTAGAACTACTCTTGCATCATATACTTCATGTTTTCCTCATGTACCTCTAGGAGATTACCCATCCATCTTTATAAACATTTTTTCTGACAATAATAGAGAAAAATATTAATCCTTTGAGAGAGGAGCACAAAGAATCATAAACATTCACTTGGTCAGCCTGTATCCTAATCGTTAGCCCTGAGAACTTAGTTTAGACTTGGGTTTCCAGACATCACAGTCAGTCAGTACCTTTCCGATTCAGGCATTGCTTCTGAGAATGTATTTGTTAAAACTGTTTTGTTTGATTGGCTGTGATTCCTGGTGATGCTTTTCCAAACAGAGGAAAAGTCTGAACTGGAGGTTGTTACTCATTCCTTTGTTCCATGAAGGTCTTCACTTGTGTGAGCCTTCCACACTTAGTTGAACTGAGACTAAACCAAGTGATAATGACCCTAGTTCCACTCAATAGCTTGTGTTATTCATTGGAATTTAACAGTTTATAGAAGCTCCTGAAAGGTTTAAGCAACAGCTATTGTTGCTTACCATCCACAAAGTCACAGATTAAGAAATTAAATGGTAGATTAAAGTCAGGATTGTTTCTTCTAAAGTAATATCAGTTTGCATGCTAGATGTAATGAATAGCTTTCAACTCTAATTACTATATCAATTTAGCAAATAGATGACTGCCAACCTTTAATGTTCCTTTAAAAACTGAATGGTTTCAGGTTCTTTTCTGAATACACTTCTGCGAAAGTTCTTACCGCTTGCTTCATACAAATCTATACCAGTGTTCTATATAGGGTAAATGAAGCAGAAGGCAGGTTGCATTTATCCTATGACAAGATGAAAAGCTGATTACGCAGATGAGTGCAGATGAAGTGGAAACCTCTTGGAGATTAGGTTTTGCTCTCAGTGTGCCCTACATTGCAGCCTGACATAATCGTTTTATGTTGGTTGCTTTCTGTGAACTCTGTCTTCTTATAAACCATGTGCTTGCAAAAAGGGAAGTTAATAACAAAGTAATTGTCAATCTTTGTTTGAAAATACTAAATAGCAGAAGAGAAAGCCTTTTCAGACAGGGTTTTTTCCATTCCCTACTCTGCAAACATGCCTCAATATGCAGGGTATGAGCTAGAATTTATAGATAGGTTGATGGTTAGAAAATTTCATGTAAAAAAGGAGAAAACTCTGTGTTAAGATTTCAAAAGGAATTGATGTTGAGCGGGCTTAAGTGGTAGGAATCTGATGTCAAATCAAGGTGAATTATTTCTGTTTAAGTTTAAAGAAAGATCACAGCTGTTTATGAAAAATCTGCACAGTGAGCTAAGAGAATTTAATAAATGTACAGCATATTAATGAAACTCAGCAGAACCAAATGTGACAGTTTCAGGAGTCTCTATGTTACAGTGAGAAAAGGTATTTCATGGCAATGTTCCAATACTGAGAAGAGTCTTAAACACCAATGGGAATTAAAAGACCATTTCTTTCTCCCAATTGTGTCTGCTAGTAGAAATATTCTAACCCCGACTCTGTTACTTCTGAATTGTCTATTATTTTCACTAAGGAAGCTGTTCCAAAGGCCTTTTGCTTTCTTCATGGTGCCTTCTGGAATGGAGTATTTTCAGTGAAAGACAGCAGGAAGATTACTTGTAGAAAAATAATGTTCAGACCAATAAACTAGGTCCTTTCCTTGCTCCATCTAAAATTATGTCCCTTGAAATAGCGACACATTCTACGATACAGTTTAGGAAAGCAGCTTGTCTTGTGATTTTATCTCTTCGTGCAGTGTTTGGAGTACAGGGCAGGATTCCTCGTCCTCTAACGCTGCAGTTCGGGGTTATGTCTGGTTTGCTGAAGGGCCATATTGCAATTACTGTGGTAAGCCGTAGCTACATGATTGGCAGTGATGCCCTTCCAGGAGGAGAACAGATTCGATGGCTTATGGAAAGACAGTATAGGAGGAAAAATAAGCAGGCTGGAGCCCCGATGTGTTACCTCCCTGGAAACCCACACTTTGCCGGAGAATCGCTTTTCTGACGCATCATCACGGGGCAGGAATCAACGGCACAGCGACAGCCCTTCCAGAGAGCCAGAAAATACCCGCAGCCCACCGCCACCCTTCCGGCGAGNCCCGTGTCCTCCCCTACACCTGGAACGGCGGCAGGAGCATCTGAAGCCGGGGTTCCGCTTCTTTAAGGTAAGACCCTTCTGTTTGCTTGTCTACCGCTCAGCTCATCTGCTCGGTTACCCGCAGTGGCAATCGAATAGATGAAAAAATAAAGCAAATAACTCGGGACTGCAGAGAAGGGATCTATTTAGTCTTCATTAGAATCTTGTCTGCTCGCTTGCTCTTTATTTATAATAGCTTCTGCGGGGTCACAGAAGCAGGGATCTCTTAGTTTCTTTTGCAGTCCTAAGAAAGTCCAAAGCTTTCCTGCTTCCCCCTTTCCTGTCAGGGTTATTAATCTGTTATTGGATTACTTCCCTTCGCCCAAAAATGACTCTTTAAAACTCTACGCTCTTTTTCTTCTAGTCTTAATGTATGGCATAGGTGCAGTGAAGTGGTGAAGTGTGGAAGGCAGACTGTTAAAATTTTGTAGCATTTGATGGTCGCAAATATCTTCATGCACTCAGGAGGGCAGATGAGTGGAAACCACGTGATTAGTATTTACAGCATTCAGACATCTGTTACTCTATATTATAAAGCTTATGGGAGTCACCATTGCAGATGAGGCTACTGAACTGTTCCGCTGAGTTAGAATGCATTTTTATAGTAACACTGGCAAATATCTTTTCCATGTAGGAGAAGGACGCATACTGACATTCTGGAGAAGTCCTTCTCTTGCTGTCTTGCACAGTCTCCTTGTTTCAGCTGCAGTATTAAATCACTTTATGATGTGACAGAGAGTTGGTCTGGGAACTGCATACACTTAGTCCTTCTGGCTGTCCCACTGTCTTGTCTTGTGATATTTGTTTGCTCAAGACAGCAGCAGGACTCATAAAGGGTCTTTAGTTTCTTGGAGC
Source organism: Chloroceryle aenea (assembly GCA_013399075.1). Taxonomy (NCBI): domain Eukaryota; kingdom Metazoa; phylum Chordata; class Aves; order Coraciiformes; family Cerylidae; genus Chloroceryle; species Chloroceryle aenea. The sequence continues at coordinate 240,887 of VWZY01006692.1, read as the reverse complement.
ATCACAGAAAATTAAGAAATGTTAAAATGATACTGAGAAATTATAGAGGAGTTTTTATTATGTTCCTAATTTTATATATTTATTTCCATCCATCATTTGATTTGTTCATGGCAGTTTAATAATCATTTCACTTGTAGAAGTGTCTTGTGCAAGTATTGTCATTAAACAATGATGTACACATTTAAAGATATTTCTACAAGTATATTGTAGAAAATTGACTTGTTTTGCTCATTTCAGCAGAAGCAGTGCAGCCACTTTGGATTAGATGGAGAATGGGAGAGAGAAAGAGGAAATGCTTTTTTATATATAAAAAAAAAACCAAACAAAAACCAAAAAACAAAACCTGTCAGCACATAACATAATTAATGTAATTTGAAATACTGCAGACAGAATGTCTAGGGATGGAGAGCTGCAGTTCAGTATGAAATCCAACTATCTTGGGAAGTAGACTTTTAAAAGTGGAAATTAGTTTTGACTTGAGTGCAGCCTATGTCATTAAAAGTCAAGTGCCATGAGAGTGCATATTTCCTTGAGGTTTTTATAGATGTACGTGTAAGGTGTACAGCTACATTGGCATAAATTACTTAATCATGTAGTAAGTAGTGAACAACAGGTGAATGTTTTCCCTAATATTTTGCAGCTTGTTAGGGTAAGACTGAAGTAGAGGCATGGGTAAAAGTGTATGATCTCTGTAGAGGTTTTCTTACATAAACAGGTATTTCTAGAAAATTTGAAATTTTACTTTTATTTTCTGTTTTCAGTTTTCCATATCTATAGAATGTACAGGTCTATCAATCCTTGTTCACTTAATTTAAAATAAACTGTTAATACTTTTCATAGAAGAAAATAGTGTGTTACTAGAAGATGACGACAAATTGGAGGAACTGAAGACCCTTTCCTTTTGGGGAAGCTACAGGTAAATATCAAATAAACTGAAAAATGACTGCTTTTCAAAATAAATGGCAAGGTAATAAATGTCAACTTTATACTGACAACTGTCAGGATATAAGAATATGGTGAGGAGCCAGTTATGTCTGGCATATGATGAACTATTTAACCATACTAATTAAAAAAAAAAAATAAAAAAAACACAACATTTTCCTCCTTTTCTTAAGAACAAATCTTGATGATTTTTCTCTGTAAAGAAGCATGTAGTCCTGGGCCTTTACAACTTAACAAGGTGATCCTTTCTGAAGCTTTGATCTTGCCTTAACTTGCACACACAAAATGTTTGGTAGTGGAACCAAAAGCAGCCTTTGTAAATGAACCCAAATGATGCTCTAGAGAGTGGTCAAGAGTAGGAAAAGTTAAGTGAGAACAATCATAGAGGTCTTTATTAAGACTCAGTGGGGTGACTTTATTAAGACTCAGTGGGGTGACTTTTTGCTCATTACTCTAGTATTTAAGAACTGAATGAGCTAAAAAAAGAAATCAGGTGCTTCTGTGTTCCTGTTTTCAAAAATTAGTTTGCATCCCTTTCTTCACCTAGTATTCCTGGCATCTAAGAACACTTGTTAGCCTTTAATTTTACTTTAGCTATTTTGGCATGAAATAAATTCTTCTAGCTTTGATCTCATAAGATTTTAAAAACATATAATCTGAGTGATATTCCAGTAGCTTTTTAGGTATCATGAAGAGCACCAAAAAGGCAGGAAATTGGCCATCATGAAGTGATCAAATATGTATAACTCAATGGAATCTGAACCTTAACTGAATATACTTTGTTTCTATTGTTTCAGCATGTTTTATGTATTTTTACGTTATTCCTTTATGCCCAGATCCTATTTTTATTATTAATAATCAGAACTCACTGCTATTGTTGCTAGTTGGGGCCATCTGTGCTTATTTGCACATACTTGGAGACAGAGCAAAGACTGCATTAATACTTTAGTGACTAAGCACAAGTCAGTCCGTGTGATTTTTGCTTATATTTTTGATCTGATTGTATGCCTGATAATCTGTTTAGTTCAATCTTTCTCTGTGACAGTGGAGCCTATAGAGCGTAGAGCTGCCTGAACAAGGAGTCCAAGAGTGTTTCTTTTTCTCATGATCATTTAAAGCCTAATGTCATATCATAACATCTTTCCAGATTAAAGTTTTATATTTTGTTTTATTGTAAGTATTGCCAGAGATACCGTATGCATGGTGAGTCTCCGCTCTTCTGCCCCAGAACAGAGGAACTGTGTAAAATGTGCTGCATGAATTATTATCCCAGTAACAGTATCCTAGCTGTGCAGATACTGCCATTTATTCCTTTTCCATGGAAAGTTTAACCTCTAATCATTAGTATGGACATTCATCTTGATTTTAATTCTAGTTCTGTGTGATGGTAATGGAGGGCTTCGTATCTCCACAAGATCATGTATATTTTGTTGAGTTGGGCCCTTAGAAAATTATGTAAGACCTGTCAGTTCTTAATATTGAATTGCTTCTGCCCTCTATTTAAAGAGTCATTAAACCTTGTAAATGATTTAAAATTATATTACTGAAATCTTGAAGTAAAATAAGTATTTATTACATCAAGATTTAAGTTGACAATTTTCTCAAAACCATTCTTTTTATCCTACTGTATTTTAAGCTTATTATGCTGAAATACTGTGTCTTCATGTTTTAATCTTCTTGCCATTTTCCTGTAAGAGTTGTCTTGTTTCTGAAGTTGGAATCTGCTTGGGCAATCTATGCAATCTTTTTAATCTTAAACTGTTGTACAAATATTTTAAAATGTTGTTATTGGTAGAAGTCCTCTTGCCTGTTGACAGATTTGCTGTATTTCATGAAAATTCCATGTATGGCCTTCCATGATAGGGCACAAAACCAAGAAAATGACAATGACACATAAGCTATTAACCATTTTCAAGACTTTCTTTAATGTTAGTTTATTTGCAAGCAGTACAGATAAAACAGATTAAATGCTGTATACATAAATATCAATACTTAATATGATTATTTGTTTAACAGGACTTTGGAAAACCTATAATATCTCTTCTCAGATGGATAGTAATGTAGATTACAATTTTTTGTTAATGTAGTCCTATGTCATAACCATTTAGCTATGTATGAATGTTGAGAGCAAGAAGTTGCACTGAGGAAAACAATTGTAACTACAGTGCTCTACTTTAACACCTTCTTCTCTGAAGTGTTAATATGATCACTAGAAGTCATTACATCCCATTTCATCCAGTACACCCACGGTTTTCAAAACTGGAATGATAAATATAATTTTTAAAGCAACCCAGAATTCCTGAAGGCTAAATTCGAAGAACACTGAAGTTTGAGGAGGAGGAGAAGTTAAAAATCTTTGATTTTATTTTCAAAGTTTGCATATTTTTTTAAAATATGCATAGTTTAGTATAGGTTTGTTAACATATCAAATACAGTATTTCAAATTTTTTTCTTCTTTATTCCGAAGATATTAGCATGGGAAACTTAACATGGGACAGCATCTTTGACCTTTCATATTGTTACGGGGTTTTTTAAATTGCTGTTGTTATTCTTTTAAATTCCATTTCTCTTCTGTCTTCACTACTGAAGCTTCTTCAGCATTCACGCCTCATTTTGCAGTTAGTCCAAACTTTTTGAAGTTGGAATAACTTTCCTTCTCATGAAGTAGCTCAAAGATTTGCTGTAACATAGCCTTTTAGTTTTCTTCTCCTTTGCTTTCCTTAAATAATGTATTTGGTTTAAAGTTCAGAGCATATGGGTATGCCAGATTTGTCTTAAAGTGATGTTTGGCAAAAGACTTTTCATCTGAAAGGCTACGCACTGAATGCTTCATTTACGTATCATCATGACACTAACAAGCATGGACATGCATTAATTAAATAAATAAAAATCTGTTGGCTTGGCTTGGTGAAACTAAAGATGCTAAACATTACAAAACAGAAAAAGGTGCAGCTCTTGCCTGAATTTTGCTATCCAGACAAGTAAAATTAAAACTTTTGGACAAAGATTTAAAAGAAGACAGTTTGCTTATTTGAAAATTATTTGTACATTGTTTAATGTACAAGTTCTTGTTGCTCTTCTGAAAAAGTATCCTGTACTTGCTGCTAGAAGTGGAAACAACCTACTGTGTATCCTGTAAAATTTACTCATTGATAAAGAAATTTAAAAAATATTTTATGGGGGTTTATTTACCTAGATTAAAACTGGGAAAAAGTCATGTGGCAGTTTATGACTCAAGTCTGAAATATGCAAATATGATCTGGAACATTTGTATTATTTTGGTTACTATCAAAGCAAATGTTTTCACTTTACTTTTTTTCATAATAAATATAGTATTTTTCTGTTGAAATAAGTAAAGATTACACTTCACACATGAAGACAGATCTGTACAAACTGTTTTGGTTTAGTATTGGTTTTTTATCTGTTTGTTACTTGAAAATCAACTGTCTATTAGCTGGTACATCTTTTCAGTAAGACCTTTCTATCCTGAGGCAAAAGGCCTTTCTTCTTGCCTGTAATTAATTTTTATATCACTATGAGTTCAGCTGAGTATTAGTCACACCTGAATATGGTGGTTGGGACATGGAAGAGAAGAAGTTTTTTTTAGGAAATAATGTATCTGTTAATAGAAAAAAAAAGCTTCAAAATACCCCAAAACAATGCAGTGGTGGATGGCATCACATCATCTTTTAAATAAATGAAAACTTTGATACAGAATGTTTTATTGTCCTAGTAGTATTTCTGCTATTGCTATTTTTACTGTTTCCTTCTAGAACTCACTTTTAATATGATTTAATTTCAATTTATGTGTAATTGTTTTCATTATATGGAAAGGGGTTATGTTCTATTCAGGATGATTCAACATATTAATGTGTCAATACTAATGAAACCCAATGTTTACTTTGGTGTAACTAGGAAGTGATTTAATAAGATGTAGCCTTCAAAACTGGTCTAAGCTGACATAGCAGGTTGTTGTCAAAGATGGTAAGATTAAAAAGAAATCTTCAATAGATTTATTTGTTTCTAACTGAAAAGAGTTTTGAGTTGTAATATGATTTAAGGGAGAGCTCTAGATCTCATTTCAGTAATGAAATGTTTCAGAGCTCAGATTAGATGAGGGAAGCTGCTTGTGTTTGGGGTGGCAAATTGTAGTAAATGTGTGGCAGAGGCAAGCACTAGTGAGTTCTCTCCTTTACACATGTTCTTTACTCCAGAAAAAAATCAACTATGCATGTTACTGAGATTAATCTTCGAAACTGATCTGTGTTGCACCTGATTATATTATAGATGTCATCTGAGGATATTTGATCATAATGTCTGTGTCTATAGCTGCTCAGTCTGTAGTTTCCATGATGCTGTTCTCTTGTAGACAATCATATTGCAACAAGAAAATGCCATGACAGTTGATGTGAAACAGAGGAACACATTAAATAATTCAGACTAGTTTAACATTATGGTGCCTTTTTTTTCCTAGATAAGACAGTGAAAGGCACATAATATAGACTGTCTTATTCTGTGTATTAAAAAAGTCTCCTTCCTTTCTGTTGCTCCTTTCCTTTTATTTTGTAAATCAAATGCATTAACAAATGCTTTGATGTGATGCATCATCTTCCTTAAGTCAGTGCTAAGACTAGACTGGGTCACCTTGGGATATTGTCCCTCACTTTCACTAGGTTTTTCCAAGTGACCTTTCTTCTTCTTCCTCGCTTAATGGCTGTATGTTGCTAGTGAGCCAAAATATGGACTGTGCCATCCATTTCCCTACTTAGTAACTCCCTTGAAATTCTGCTTCAGTAAAATTCCAGAAGTAAAAACTGACTCAGCATGCATTAGCTGGGCCTGCTGAGTATCCATTTATGGAAATGCCCATAAGGTCACTGGCACATATTTGATGGAGCTCACCACAGTAAGGGACAAGTTGGTCCTAGGCTAAGCTGATGTACTGGCAAACTCCTATAATAAGGGGTGTTCATACTGCTTGGGTGAAGAGTGAGTAGGTTAAAGATATCTCCTGCGATGAAAAAATGTACTTTGATGCTTGCTGTTTCTGTATGTAGAACCATGCTTGGTTGCATCTGTCAGCATCACACCCTGTGGCTGTGTCATCACTCTTTTCTGCTAGAAAAGCAGCAGACACGCACAGCTGCAGACAAGGAAGAGTAGAAGTGAGGCTACCTTGTCCATAGTTCAAACTCGGACAACGAGTTAGAAACAAGAATACAAGAAGAAACAGTATGTCATCATTTTCCAAGAAACTCTCATAGGTCTATGGAACAACAAGCCTTCTACAGAAGTGCTGACTAAGGATTTTGCACCTTTCCCACTCCTTTTTATCCTGCTCAGGATTCTGAATCATGCCATGTAACTACTGGCTGCTGGTGAACAGAATTAAGCAGCTCATCTGGCTCCGATGGAAGACTGTTCTTACTGTTAGTGTGTCTCCTTGGGATCTCTCCTCTTTCTTCAAGGATTATGTATGCCTAATAAGATTTCTGCTGGCATGAGGAGCAATATACTCAAATTTAAAATTTGAAACTATTTAAAGAAAGCTATAAACAGATGCAATGCTTTAACAAAATTTATATAAGCAGCACTGCAATAAATGAGTACTTGCTGGTAGGACAGGGTGTTTTGAGTAAATGCTCCTTGCTTCTCGGAGTTAGGATTCACAAAGTGTGTGAAGTAATTTTTCATATCTGACTCCCTGAATAATAAAACCCAATACAATACTTTTATATTGAAAAAGCATGTAAAACTGAAATGCGTGACATGATAATGTGTTATCTTCCTTTTAATAATTCTTGTCTGAGGCTATGTTCGACCATTTAGAAATGATGGAAGGTTTTGCTGTATTTATGCTTTGAAAGTTGAAAACTGAAATTCCTGCATTTTTCAACAGAAGTGCTGTGGAGCAGGTGCTCTCTGTCTTTGCATGCTGCTGGATTTGCTACTGAGCTTTATTTTTATCTTGATTCTTATGCATATCCTAGTGACTGCAGATGATGACTTTACTTGAATTATGGTACCAGAGTTCTTTGTAGATGAAAAGTTAATTTAGAGCTCAAAAGGAGTAAACCAGCTTCTGTTACAATGTATCAAAAGTGTAAACATGTCCAATCTGCAGCAAGAAAATAGTGTGATGCAAAGAAAAGGAAACAGTAAAGCTCTATAAGCCTGCCTGTAGTACTATTACTACTCTATTGCATGTTGAATCAAAATAGATCTATACAGTACCTATATTCTAGCCACATAAACAGAACCTTTTTTTCGTAAGTTTTGTTGATGAGAAGGAAATGTTCGGCCTTTTTAACTTTGTGTTTTCTTAGTAAATGATGAGAGCTAATTACATTGTGATTATGATATATTGTTGTTTGTGCTCTGACTAAATGTTCAACAGCAAGTTGACTTTTAACAGAGTGAGAGGAATAGGTTCGAGCATTAAAGAGTAAATTTCATTTGAAATACATGTTTCAGTGAACATCTTGTGACCTTATGTAACAGCATGGGCAGAGAACCCTGGAGATAGACTTGTCTGAGAGAAGGATTATTACTCCAAATATGAACATTAGCAATGTCATCCTTTTTGTGTGAGATTTTTCAAGATAAAAGATTTGTATCAGAAAATAGTGAGAGAAGATGGTGCTTCTGCAGGCATGTTATTTATCTTATTAAATTTGCCATAATCAAGTTTGACAGGCTTCTCTTTATTTTTTTTCCAGCAGAAAATATTATTGTTGAAGATTAGTCAGATGCCTTCCATCCATTCCCTGCCTCACATGCTGTGTCATACAAGCTTTGAACCACTTAGCACATAATTTAAAGGAATGACTAATTTGGCAAGCATAATGGAAGGCACGCATACTCTCCTTCAATTGCACAAACCCATTATGGAGCTTTGTTACATCAGCTTCTATCTTCCAGAGGGAAAAGTCAGAGGATTTACTTACAAGGGCTGTGTAACTCTGGATAGAACCAGTAAACGCTTCTGTAGCTGCTATCAAGTAAGGGAGATGTTAGAAATGGAGCTGAGAGAACAGCCCTATGGAAACTCTGGAGGTATTATTTTCAAGCAAACTACCACAAAAGACATTCTCATCGAGCTATACAAACGAACTGCTGAAAAGGAAAAACTGTTCTCCAGTCTTTCGAGACCACATCATGTTCTGGGCTTTAACACAGGACATCGGGAGGAAAAGCAGCAGGATGGTTTTGGAGTCCTGAAATGTAAAGGTGATGATTACTCCAGTTTTGCACGTCAGCAGGGGCTCTTTCTGGATTCCAGAAATAAAGATATTTTGAATCACAAAAAAATGAGGGAATATAGAAGAGAAGAAAGTTTTGAGGAAATCAGACACCAGAAGCAGGGAAAAAAGATCTATGAACAACGTCTTTCTTTACTGAGTGCGCAAGACATGCAACTGGAGAATAAGAAGATGCTCCCCACAAGATTTCCTACCAGGAGTTTTCCCAGTTCCTTTTCTGCCTCCAGCTGGCTAACAGTAAAAGGTAAAGATGACTTGCCAGTAGACAATAGTATACGACCAGAGAGGTGGACAGGAGAGGGGTATTTTCTTGAGAGCAACAAAGCTGTGAAACTGGATGCTGACTTACCATGTTCTATCTCAAAAGGCAATAATGACATGGTTGCAGATGAACTAATGGATAAGGGAGAATGCATGCTTGAATTTACAAAGGTACAAGAGAGTATCACTTTAGTTAAATCATCTCAGAACAGTTTAGCTAACAAACCTCAGACAATAAGTAAATCTGCAGCTTCTAAAAACTCGCAAAGTGGCAAGCATACTGAACCAGAGTCCAAGGAGAAACCAGAAAACACAGTTATTGCTGAGGTACAGGATTCAGAAGCTTCTATTAAAAAAGTTGCCAAACCCCCTGCAGAGTCTTTACCTGATTTTCACAGAGATAAGGAAACCATTTCTTCTATTCTCAGAACAGTAAATAATGAGTCTATTTCAAGAACTGATGTATACTCCATAGGTGAAGCTGCTGAAGACTCTAAAATTGTGCTGCAGGAAAAGGAGCAAGACAGCTCTGGTTTACAATACAAAGCCTCGAGAGTGCACATTACTGATGAGTCATGCAACCCTGTGGGAGCGGTCAATAAAGCTCTTCTGAAAGTTATACGGAGTGACAGTTTAGATGAGGCTGCAGAATGGAAGAGACTGCAACAAATTACAAGAGTGGACAGAAACCTGCCAGGCTCTATATATGAGAAAAGAACAACGGCATCCCGGGGAAGCAGCAAGCATTTGTTTTTGAACCTGCCTGTAAATGAATGTCCTGATAATTCTCAGCCAAGTAATAATTTTAAACTGGAAGAGAAAAAGCTGCTTTCACCCTCGTTAGTAGCAGTGAGTAATGTTTTCAGTAGTTCATATCCACTATCTAATACACACAAACAAATGTCACCTATTCCTTCTCCGTTATCTTCAAGACTGCCTAGCCCACAGCTGCATCATCGGATTCTGCCTTTACCAACACAGAACGCCGAGGATGAATCTATGTTGAGTGACTACAGCAGTGGAAGGCATGGTCCTATAAACCTCTCTTTCAGTGATTTTGAGCCACAGTTTTATCTGAAGTTTCCTGAACCTGGAGAATTGGGATTTGCCACCAGACAACCAGGCCTACAACAGAATGCAACTGCAGGGCATTTTGAAAAGCACACTGTACAAGAAAAAATAACTACTCAGATACAGCAGAATTTCTGTCCAGGTCAGTCCTATTTCATACATTTTTAAACTAACAGAATCAACCAACTATTAAGGTCTTAGACTGGGGTTTTAATACTAGCTTTTAATAGTAAATAGGGTTTGCAATAGTAGTTTTTTTCACTACTTAAGGATTAAGTGAAAAGTTGTAATTTTTTAAACAAAATTAAACTATAAAACTTAAACTATATAAGATTTAATTTCAGATGTATTTTTCTATGTCAGTCCTGTTGTTGCTGAATGACCTCTTAAGTTAACTAAATATTTGTCTGTATAAAATGAAGATAAGTTTACATGCTTATTTTCTTGCTTTTCTTGTACCATGCTATAGTCTGTCAAAGTGTCATGATAATATTTATTATCCAAAATCTTCTTTTATCTTGTTTAGCTTAACTGGTGGAATATTGCCTGGGCAAGCAATTTATATTGCCTTAAGCATAGGACTGGTGGTTTGATCATTTAGTTACAAGACATTGATGTAAATTCAGTAACAACAAAAGTCTTGTTTTAAAAAAGATTGCATATGGGAGCCCTGTTACAATGCATTTGAGTATAGTGCACAGGTTTGTTTATAAGTGTATACGGTGAATATAAAAATGCATAAATATATGGCATACTGAATAGCTGTCTTTGTTAGCTAGAACATCAACATCTATACCTTTCATGTTTTCTCTAAGAGACAGGAAGGCTGGAGGACCTGATTCTGCAGTTGTCTAGGTGAGGCTTACACTAGTCCCTATGTGTTATAGGGATGGCTGAAAGTAAAAAGTGACATGATTTCACTCTAAAAAGGAAAGGTGCTAATTTGTCATCTTTTCATATAAAATCTTCTGTAGTCTCAATTGAAAAGAACATGGGAAAAAACAAACTTAGGTATCTGTATTTCTTAATATTTACTTACATTTGAACCTCTTGTGTGGCTACAGTTCCACTAGAGGTGCTTTAGTTTGACTAAAGACTAAATTAAATTTAGAGTGTTATTTGATGTGTTGACAAAGCTGGTGCAAACACACATTGGCAGCAAAAAAGATAGGTGCTGTGCTCTTGTTATTTCATTCCTTTCTTGTTTCCCGTTGTGCTGTGTTGTCCTGTCCTTTTCATTAGTTTTTGTACTCATCATACCTTTTGGTGAGCTGGTTTATATCAGGAAAACATCAGACAGTTTCACCCCTTTTTAAGACTGAAGTAGCACAGCTGCTCTTTTTCATCTCACTGTGTATTAGTATTTTTTGAGCAAAAAATTTGAAGAGCAAATTTCACAACTGTTGTTCAGATTTGTCTTTAATAGGGTGCTATTGTGAAATTGTTTCTTTCAAATCTAATCTGTTATTAAATTGTGTAAGTATCTACAATGAAACTAAATATTATGGAGATTTTTAGTTGAGTATCAATCAGGTTGGTTAAGGGTTTTATTTCATATTAAAAATTATAGGTCTTGTAGCTTTTCAAAGTTAGATTACTGGCACAATTCATACTGCAAAACATCTGGAGTCCTTTTGTTACCTGTGTAACTTTGTATTTGGAAAATTTCATTAATGGATTAAAATATTTTAATTTCTTAGTTTAAATAATGAACCCAACTCCTCACACAGCTCTACACATAATTTTAATTCTGATTGTTTTAAATCATGATTCTTCACTTTCTTTCTGGGTAATTGGAGAATATACCACAGTCAAAACTGAAACATTTAGCTAAAGCAGAGTGCCTCTATTTCTCAACTGCTGGCTATGGGCCACAGCCTTTATCCTAGCAAGTTAAAAGTTAACTGGAAACAATTTATAGTTCAACAATAATTATTTAGCAGGTTTCACTGTAAGTGGGACTGGTAGTTAACATTCCTGTACTTGCAGATAATACTTCTGTTTGAATTATCAAAATTGTAAGTAAAAGATGTGGAATAAATTGAGGCTTTCAAGAAATAAAACATTCGGCTTCAAGCAGCAAAAACAAAAGTACAAACACTAAAATTTCTCATAAAAAGACATTTGTTAAATCCTCAGAAACATAATTCCTGTATGTCTGTAGGAAGGTCCTTATACTCTAACATAAAATACATTTATGGCTTTTATAGCCCTGGAGAAGCCAAGCTTGCTTCTGAAACAATCCTCAATATATTTGAATATCTGTCTCAGGGAAACATTTTCTGAGATCTTTTAGTTCCCGACTCTGCTTCTCTCTCAAATTGTTCACAGTGGTAGAAGAAATAGGGAGAAAATCTTCAGAGCTATTTTATTTATTTAATAAGCAATGATACTGCAGTGATTTTGTTTCAGAGCAGGAAGCTTAAAAATAAAAACCTCTGGTTGTGATGTAGTCTCTATGACTTGGGGCAAGTCAGGCAAGACATCCCATTACTCCAGGACAGTGACTGGTGACTGTGCTTTGAGTCAGGCTGAGACTGAGATGGGTCATTCACCAGACTCTGTTTTATGTGTTAGTGGTGTTGTGGAAGAAGAATAAGCTGTTAAGGTGGCATGGTGAAAGCAAGAAAATGAACAAATGGGAAGAATGGTGTTACCCTGCTCCTTCAGCCAATGAAGACTGCTTCTTTTTTGATATGTAGTAGCTGTGAAAGATTAATATATCCCACAAACACATAAATCAAAAGTTAGTATGACTGTAGAAAACCTGAAACTAACGTGGGACAGAAAAGAATAGAAAGCATTTTACCTGCTTGTGGCAGTTAGTGACAGAGCCTATGTCACTGAAATAGCCAGGTACATTTTCTCTTTAGAGAAAGCTTATAGAGATGAGAAAATTAATTTTGTGGGAAAAACATGCAAAAGGATCTGAAACCTTTAGAATGTACATCATGGATGTACACCTGATGATCCATGAACTCAGTGTGCCATACAGAATTTCGGAGATGCAGGGAAGTGAAGGGAGCAAGGGAAAGAAAGAACAGGTAAAGGGGTTTGGTTTCAAAGTCTCAGAAGTTACAATGCTTATTCCTTGTAATATATTCTGGAGGTAATTGTACCTACACCTTTCTCTACTGATTATTAGATGGAGAATTTTGTTTGCTTGTTATTGCCAATGAGATTTTCATCGCAGCAGTTCATTTTCCACTACAAAAAATTGAAAATGAGCATTCTGGCAATTCTGTGTGGTTGTCAAAAATTATGCACTGCTGTTTGAAAGCACACCAACTGCTAGTGGCTATCTCTGGGAGATCCATTTTACACTCTAAAACTATAATAAACTAATATAACATGGATAAATACTTGGATAACGATTCTAAAAATTTAGGAGTCTTAATTCTACACGTTTGAATTTCCAGCATTGAAGTAGTATGTTCAGGTATTCATGTGAGTAGGCCTTAGTTTTAAATTTTTCACTGTATTATCATTAGCCACGCACACACAAAATTTATTGCAGTGCCAGTGCTACAAGACTTGTAATTGAAAAATGTTATACAGGTAATGTTTTACTCTAGATAGATAATGTAGATAGCAAAAATAATTAATATAAAATTACTATTTGGATTTTATTTTGTTGTTTCCTAATTTAACTATTTATGCTGAAAAGGGATAAAGTCAGTTAAGAGAAATTCAATAACAAGACTTTATGATGTGTTCCCAAACCATGGTTTTAGAAAATGAAGTTTCATATAAACAACACTCTGTTTGAAGGCTCTTATAAGTTGAGACCAATCATATAATATTGTTTTTGATGTTCCTTTTATAAGGAAGGGAAGGGTTTATAAATACCTTCTGTAATTGAAGTGGTTCAGAGAATTGCTAATTAGCATTTTAAAAGCACTGTAGCATTCTGTCCATAAGAAGCATGCACTTCATGAGGTATGTTTGCATATAGATCACTTGGAAACATGATGCATAGTTTCTCACAGGTAATTCACTTGAAAGTAGTATGCATGAGAGTGCTGCTTCACTAAAAACAGCTTATTCAGAGTGCATGTGCTTTGAAGATGCTGTAAAGGAGTTAAGAATTAAAAGATTGGGGTAAGAACAGACCTGTATTAAAAATAAAATAAAATAAAAAGAATCATAGAATTGCAGAATCATTTAGGTTAGAAGGGACCTCTTGAGATCATCTAGTCCAACCCTCTGCTCAAGCAGAATCACCTAGAGCATGTTGCCTAGGTCTTTGTCCAATAAGGGTTTGAATTTCTCCAAGGATGGTGACTGAACAACCTCTCTAGGCAACCTGTGTCAGTGCTTGGTCACCCTCACAGTAAAGTGTTTTCTTACCTTCAGGTGGAATACATTTTAATTTGTGAATTTGTACCCATGATACTGTTAGCCTTTTTTTTTTTTTTTTTTCTTTCTGCAAGGGTCCCTTGCTGGGTCGTGTTCAACTTGATGGCCACTGTGACCCCAAAGTGCTTTTCTGCAAAGCAACTTTTCAGTCAATTGGCCCCCAGCATGTACTGGTCCTTGGGGTTTCCTCCCCAGGTACAGAAATTTGTACTTACCCTTTTTGAGCTTCATGCAGTTCCCATCAGCTCATTTCTCTAGCCTGTCAAGGTCCCCTCTACATGGCAGCAAAACCTCCTGGTGTATTAGCTGCTCCTTCAAGTTTTGTCTCATCAGCAGACTTGCTACGTGTCAGCTCTGTCTCATTGTCTGGGTCAGTAATGAAGATGTTGAACAGCATTGGTTCCAGTATTGACTCCTGGGATAGACCAGGACTCAATTTGTTGCATAGTTTAAGCACTAGTTTTAACAGGAATTGGTGCCACTGATCACAACCCTCTGGGCCTGGTTGTTTAGCCAGTTTTTAATCCCTCTCAGTGGATTAAAAATCTCTAACCCATACTTTGCTGGCTTGTCTGTAATGATGTTAGGGGAAGCAGTGCCAGAGGCTTTGCTAAAGTAATGGTAAACAACATACACTCTTCTCACCTCATCTACCAGGCTCATTGTACAAGGCAATGAGTTTGATCAGGTATGATTTCCCCTTTGTAAATTCCTCCTGACTGCTCCCAGTCACCTTTTTCTTCTTCATGTGTTTGAACATGCTTCCCAGGAAGATTTTCTCCATCACCTTCCCAGGGACTGAGGTGAGAATAACTGGTTTGTTATTCCTTGGATCTTCCCCTTCAAGGCAAGAGTGATACTTGCCCTCTTCCACTCTTCAGGAACCTATGCCAATTGCCATGACCATTCAAAGATAATAAAAAGTGGCCTCATAATGACAGTGGCCAGCTCCCATGGCACATGTGAGTGCAGCCTGTTTGGCCCCATGGATTTACATACATCCAGATTGTTTAAATGCCCCCAAATCTAGTCTTCCTTCATTGAGGGTAATTATTCCTTGCTTCAGAGTTTCCCTCTGAACTTGGGAGCCTGGGATTCCTGAAGGCAGGTTTTACTGGTAAAGACCAAGATGAACAAGACATGGAGTACTTTGGCCTTCTCCATATCAATTGTCACCAGTTTCCCTCCTTCACTCATCAGTTATTTAACTGATACTTTTTCATGTTTTTCCAAACTTGGATAGTTTTATCTCAGTTTTTCTAAACAAACAACAAGCTTATAAGGACATCAGATTTATCAGGTGGTTAACTATGATAGTGATGTTCAAAAGTTTGGAAGCCAAACTTGGATCATATAAATCTTGTCAATCTATTTTATATCAAGTTACTGCCTTCCTTTTTGGACTCTGAAGTGAGACTGTAGATTACAGTTCGGATCTAAAATTTTTTTTTTTTGGTTAAATCTATTACTGTCTTAATAGAACCAATATAATTTGTTACTATACACAATTGTGGAATAGCAGTCATAAATTCTATATTACCTCAGTGTTTTTCCTGTGGATTATCTCTACAAAATTCAATTATCTCAGTGTTGTCAGTATCATTAACTTCTGTTCAAAACTTGTTTCTTTTTGCCCCATCTAAAATCTTGATGTATCTTTAATAACTTAAGGGAATTGTTTTGCCTAAAGACTCAGTATGGCTAAAGTGGAGATAATTATTTCTGAGATCATTACAGATACTGGCTTTCTGCATCACAGTAACACAGATACCCTGACTATCATTTAAGTCTGTAAGGTAGATACCCTCTTTGATATGGACTTCTGTTTCTCCTTCTGTAGACAATTGCAGGCTTTGTCTAAAATCTTCCACTTACATTTGCATGTCCTTTCTAGGGATGTGATCTCGCAAAGTTCTCCAATTGTATGCCCAACTAAAATCACAGTCAGTCAGTCAGTCTATAGCTCTTTAATGGTTGTTTTCCTGTTAGTCAGTGCAGTTGCTCATCATAGTCTATTACAGTGTCCTCCAAGGACATCATTGTATGTTCTCTGTTGAGTCTTGCAACACATGGTAATGATAGAAGATCATTAATACTTCGTCCTAGTGAAGCCTAAATATTTTTAATTTTTTCAAAATGTAAGGCAGTGTTGCATTGAAACTGTAGATTTACAACAGTTTGAAATAAATGTAGACAGGACTGGAAGTTCAAGACAAAGCCTGTGAGTTAAAAAGACTCCCTGAAGACTGACCCTGATAGATGCTGTGAACAAATAGCTCCTGCTTTAGTTGAATGACTTCCCAGCACGACACACTTAAGCAACAGTTATATTTTCATCTCTCTTTGTAGCATGTGACTCTTCAGTCAAAGGCAATCAGTGATGGGAAACCAAGTGAATTAAATTGGAATGAAAACCAGAGACAGCTTAATGTTTTATGCTGGTCATAGATTAACAATTTTCTGTTTCATGGGAGGGAGAAAAGGGCAAAACATTCATGCTGGTTTACAGTTTGTGCACTCAGTTTAAGAAACTTACTGTAAGGAAATGGACTTCTTTTCTCATCAGTATAAAAAGAATTTCTTGAAGTAAAATATAGACAATGTGCAAGCTGTCATTTATTCGGTCTGTATGGATTCTGTTGTCTATTTAAAACAAGTTGATAGAAATGGTTCAACTGACATTTTTCTTGATGGAACAGGATGATATATAAGCTCAGATCAAATTCAAGTATATACCTGTGTAAGTATAAATTAGTAATGTACGTGGGGAACTTTTAAAAGCTATAATAACTAGTCTTCCAAATTTGGTCTATGAAAAAGTGACATTGCACAAAATCCAACTTGTAAAAGTGGTAAAAAAAATATTAATCTTCTGTGCTAAAAATACTTTATTCATTTTTGTTGTATATATTTAAAGATGCAATTTGTGTTTGTATATCATATCAGTAAATAATTTTGAGTAGTATTTAATGATTTACATATGACATTAAATATAATAGAATACATTTAAATAATAATTATAGCAGTGAATATTATTTATGACTCATAGCGTTAAAATACTGCAGCCAGTGGTTTAATGATGTTTTATTTGTTTGTGTCAGAGAACATGTTTTTCTGTGGGATTAGATTATGACTACCCTTATAGTTGGAGTGAATGAGAGGCTGCCATATCTAAGTGTTTAGGATTTTCCAGAGCACAGTTAAAGACCTCTTCAGGGTTGTGTGTTACATTGCTGGG
The DNA here is from genome assembly GCA_013399075.1 of Chloroceryle aenea. Lineage (NCBI taxonomy): Eukaryota > Metazoa > Chordata > Aves > Coraciiformes > Cerylidae > Chloroceryle > Chloroceryle aenea. Next base: position 223,754 of record VWZY01006692.1, on the reverse strand, counting down.
ATCAGTGAGATTAAAATAGGACAGAGAAAAGTCAGGAACTGTGGGATGTGTTTTACAGGAGGAATTTTAAAGGCTGAGTGAAATTACTCTTTATCAGAACAAGAGGTGATTAAGGAAAGAAATGCAAATAATTTGATAATAAAAAAAAAATTACAAATAATTGTAATAAAGATGTTGATACTTTGTAATCTTCTATTTTTACATTTATGTTTTGAAAGTGTTAAAATGAAAAGTGCTATTTTTTCATAAGATTTGCTATTACAATGACATATGGACATTTTTGTATTTTTGATACAGTGAGGATCTCTGAAATAGTCCGAAGCAATTACTTAGCATTTCTTTCCTATCAATACACAATTCAATGATTTTGACTTGGATTTCAAAACTGAACTGAAAACTACAAAGATTAAGAGTATAACTAATGAGTGGTTTAGCTAACACGTGACCGTGTTTGCTCTTACTTCTCTTCAGTATGTTGGAAAATTAAGCTGGGAAAACTTTGTGTTTACTAAAAAAGGCTGACTATGGAGAAAGGTATTCTGAGTTTCTATTCCATAACTTCTTCAATGATTTCTGTATTTGTATGTCTACCATAGGAGTAGAAAATATTTCCTGATTGTCATCCCCTATAAATTGGAAAGGCTTACATCAGCAAAACCACTACATATTTATTGAATAGAAGAGAAAACATTTCTTACTTTGTGTACCAACTGAAGTAGATTTGTTCTTGTTGTCTAAGCTCCAGTGTTCCTGCTACAGAAACATCAGTAAAAATAACAAAACTGTAGTACATAGGAGACTGGCCAGTAACAAGTTATTACTTCCAAGAATATATGAAGTTACTAATTCTTTTGGGGGACAACTTGCAGAAAGGCTAAATCTGGTTGCTCCCATTTTTTTCACCCCTTGCACTTGACGTTTTCAGCAGCCAGGCTAGCAGCCCTGCCAGCCCCAGAAAGCCTTGCCAGCTGCAGGGGCACACCCTCTGTTCCCAGCCGGCTCCTAAGAGCTTCAGCTGCTATTATCTGCAAAATACCAGGTACTTCCCTGTGACCTAAGATGTTAATCACGCTTACCCCATATGCATAATTTTTATATGGGATCTAGTTCCTATTATCATTGTATTTATAGCAAGCAACTTGATTTCCATGTCCAGAGAAACTGAACGAACACTACAGCCATGAAGGCAGACTTGTCTAAAAGCTGCAGGGTTTTTTTGAGCATATTATGGTAAATTACGAGTATTAGTCAGCAGAAGTCATTCCAAGTTCTTTGGGGCAATTACTTAAAAATGACTGCTTCTATTTTATGCAGCACTGCAGCTGGTGTTTCTGCAGCCTCTTGACTGGCATTTTAACACATACTCGAGTCCGACAGTTAATGTTACAAAAGTGAAATCTAAAGCTTTGTTTAGCTTTTTCTTTCCCATATTATTTGACTTAAGACCTATATAACCTGTAAAGCTGCTAGCATTCAGCCATTTCATCTCACAGTAGTTCAAATCTAGGGGCTATCTTCTTTGTTTCTTCCAGAGTATATATTCCTGTAAGTAATGTAATTTTCAATAAGCTGTAAATTTAAGCAAATGTTCACTTATTTCTGATTCTTCAAAATGAAATTCATTTTCTCTTAAGCAATAGAAGTGGTTAAAAAAAAAGACACATTATTAAAATTTTAAAACCTGCTCAATTTTGGAGAGTATATACTTTTTCAATAAATATATATTAAAATGAAATTACAGTTATGTATAAAATTTAAATAGTCACTACAGTTTAAACTTGAATATATATTTGATAGCTATACTAATTCGTGTCAGTCAGGTTTGTTTTTCTTCTTTTTGGAAAATGTTAGATTTTATACAAATAAAACTAAAAACATAAATAACAAAACTTTTTTTTTAAGCAACCAGATAGCAGCCTTCTGAAAATTCTTTTCTAGATGAATACTAAAATTGAGCTAATATACCAATAGAAAAAAAAATCTTTGGCCAGTAATACATCTTTTTGCATAGGCTAACCGGTATTCTATAGCACCTAAGTATTTATTTATAATGGTGTTGTACCCAAATTTCCTCCCATATGATTCTTTCTCAGGGTATGGACCTAATAATTTTTTTACCATTTTACTACAACAGATTATTCTTTAAATCTGAGACACAGTGAAAGTACAGTTTGAGATATTATGAGTAAGATGACCCCCCCCCCCCCAAATTCCCAGGAACAGTTTGCACCTTTTTTCTTGTGATTAATTTATATTCCACTTGTATACTTATTTCTGCAAGTTATGCTTAATTATGCAAAAATGAAATTTGTTTGTCATCCAAAGCTGGAAAGAAAAATGTTAGCACATACTACTTCAGTTTTTCACTTCTTGCAAAAATCTCTTACTTTTAGCCTTCAGTCTTCCATCTTGTCATCTAATTTATAATCTGAGGGACAGTGTTCCATTTCAATATTTTTCAATTATTTTTTCCAAGGCATGGAAAAAAACCCACCTATTCCTAATTTTGTTGCTTAATTTGACAGTCTTAACCCATCCTGAGAGTTTTTTCTCTAGTCTATAGATTACCAAAAGAGGCCTAGCCTTTTCATCTTGCCAGACAGTGAATGTCTAGTCCTTTTCATCAAGGTGCTGGATAACATTTAAACTATTTCACTTTGTAACCTAGACAAAAGATATGTTTACATTCTATTCAGATTTTGGTGGTCAGTAAGAACTTTTGAGTTTAAAGGTTTTGTTCAAAAGTTAGCAGAAAATGGGTTGGTTTGAAGTTTTCAGATTTCCAGGATGACAGGAACTAGCAAGAGGTATTTCTTTTGTTAAAGTACTACCTTTGTGATCATTAAGTCCAGTGAGAGGACTTTTTTCTCTAACAGCTCCAAAATGAAATGGTTTCTAGCCAAAACAGGGAGAATTGTGTTTATTTTGTTTTCTTTGTTTGTTTTTTGTTTTGTTTTGTTTAAATAGGCTTTCTTCTTCTTGTCTTACATGGTATTTCTGACTATACTCATTTACTCTCAAGTCCTACCTTTTCTCCCCCTCTGCATAATCGTATTTCAGTTAGAGTAATGTAGATGCTCTGCACGAAAGCAGTCACGCAGGGCATGTTTGCATTGCGTATCTGGTCCATGCTAGCAACCCATGGCTTTCCCAGTTTGGTCTATAAGACTTGCTGGATGGATACTCATGCAGTTCAAAGAGTAGCCTGAGCTTGAATGGTTTTTGCATAGTTACAGTTGCTAAGATATATCTGCACAGACCTCATACATCTATCAAAAATCTCCATGGCAGGTTTGGCATTGCACAGCTTCTCTCACTTTGCACAGAACAAGGATCTTAAGTTTTTTTCATGTGGGTTAGGTGTGACTGTAGGCTCAAAGGGCATTTCAGGCTACTAACAAGGCTGTGACATAGCCTGGGCTTGAGGCATTAATAAGGTACATGGCCAATGAGACAGAGCATAAAAGCAGGTTCAATTAACTTTGTAAGGTAAATTGGAGCTCTGTCATCAGAGGGTTGAGTTCTCTTATGTGTAAGTATCATTGAAATTGACATTAAATGTGTGAATTGGGTTGATGGCTGGGTGTTCCAGTGGAACAAATGAAAGGTTTCTTGGAATTCATGTCTGCTTTAGCAGCTTTGGCTGCTAAAACCAACATGTAATGATGCTAGTATTTAACAGTCATGGATTGGGATAGTCATGGAAATATTTCCACCCACCCTCTTGGTCATCTGTTCATGAACCAGATGTATAGCATACTGCTTTGCTTTCTTACTCAGCAATCATCCTTACTATGGTCTCACAGCCCCTTCATCTCTTCTCTTTTCTTGCTTTTACTTTTCTCCTTTCTGTGATTTACATGTTCCTACCTGTACCTTTTGAAAGAAGAAAGCTCATATTTTGCTTGTTCACAAGAAATGATCTCTGCCTCCCATTTCAGTACTCTGGGGAATTACCTCTAAGGCCATGTCACAAATGAAAGGAAGGAATTCTGCATTACTATTACTTCCTTATTCTACAAGATCTTTGGAATGGATGCAAAAGTGTGCAGAATGGAAAAAGCAGACTGTAAGAGATCTCTGAGGCACAGGAATAGAGCTGGCAAATCTGACCTGGAATGATCCACACCTTTGTGGACTGGGATAAATTAATTTCAGCATCTAACATCCATTTAGGTAACTGAATACCAATATTTATACTATAAATTATGTCAGCTTTTTATTGCAATGATGATGTTCACTTCTATCAAGCCAAATTAATCAAAAATAGATTTACTCCAATAGGAGAAAAAAATACTAAAAATAAAAAAAATCTCAATTTTGGTCTAGAATCTCATCATATATTTTGGTACTTTGCAGTCTGTGTTTTTCAGTTGTTCTAAAAATTGAACTCCATTTAATTCTGCTTGTTTTCTTCTGGGAATTACCTATATTTCCTTATTACATTCCAAGTTAAGTGTAATTCTGTCATTGTCGCCGTGTCAGTGTAGTAAGGCACACACTCATCTGCCTTTTAACCATAAAACCTAACAGACTATGCTGGGATTTTCTGCAAAATTGTTTTATGGTCTTCAGTCCACTGAAAAAAAATCCATTTTTTTAATCCTGTGGGAAATCTGATGAAGTGAAACTAATTGTACTTCTTGGTGACTCAGGTATAAGGCTCAGGAGGGCAAATCTTAGAAGTCTTTAGCCAATGCGCACAATTAGTGTGATAGGTTTGCTGTTACAACAGACCTATGAGCAAGAGCAGTAAAGGGAGGTTATGCCTCTCATTTGGTTCTTTTGGAATCTACACACTGAAGATGAAAGAATTTTAAAATTTAAAGTATACCTTTTATATGATACAGAAATATGACCAATAGCATTTTGCTGTCACATTTATATAGTGTTATGCTCTAGCATGGCATATGTTATCACTGTGCCTTGAAAGAGAAAGCCACCCTTTTCAAGATCTATGTGCTTATGATCAATTTTAAATAAGAATGCTTTCCAAAACAAAATTATATGCGATGTGACCAACAATTGCTAAATTGTGATTTCAGTTTTACAGTAAAAGTAATACTAGTAGCCTTGAATGTTTCTGGTTGGCTTTAATGACTTTAATGACTGGTATTTATATTTGATTCATAAGTATGCCAGTGAAAAATTTCATGTGACAAAAATCCATTTGGCTAATGAACCATCTTTTAATTAGACCTTGAATTTTCAAAAGAATACAGCTTTTTTTTTTTTCTCAATGTATTAGAACTCCATGGAATAGTTGCAAAAATATTTCTGTCATTCAATTAATTTTTAAGTGAATTAAGCAGACTACTTAAGTGCATAGACATCTAAGGCTTTGGGGGTTTTTTTTGCTAGACCTCACTGATGCCAACAAAAAAGGCCAGGTTATGTAATAGAGTGTTTTCTTCTGTTTCATAACAGAACCCTTACAGTTCAAGAAAACCTTGATAAAGCTGATACTTGTGGCTTCTTCTGGTGGTTTATACAGTTATTTTAATATGCAAGTGTTATTGAACATGTATAATATCTTGCAGATATTATGCAATCAGCCATACCCTAAGCCCCCCCCCAATCTTTAAAAAAAAAAACCTTAAAAAAATTCCATCCTCAAACTTGGCTGGTTTTAATATGTAGTTGTGTCAGACCTGAGACTGTGAAATGTTCCTCATAATTTCCACAGGGGTCTGATAAAATATGAATAAATACAGACTATTAAAAAGAAATTTAGGTGGTAGCTATTGATGTAAAGTTCTAGCTCTTTTTGCATTGTTTCTGATCAGTAGTTTTAAGATTGCTGTAATTAACAAGTCCTTTAAGGAATCTTACTGTAAAACAAAGGAAATGAGTGGTGTTGAGAAGTGGCTATTCTAGAGTAGCACATATGTGAAAGCTTACTTAAGAGAATCTGAAGGATTGTGGGTGTCTCTCTGTGTCTGTAAGTTTGATATTTTTTCAAACATCACAATGATAAGATTTAGTTGATAAAAAGCATGACTTTGGATTTACCTTAGGCTCATGATGAACTAAAAAGCCATTCAAGGATACCTGCATTAGAAAAAAAGGCACATAGTCTGTGATGCAGACCAGCTTAGGTTCCTCATGATTTAGCAGTGGCACTGAATGTGCTGATGCCAGGCTTAGAAGAGTGTGAACCAAGGTGATCTCCTTCTATTATCCCCTGCCCTCATGCTGGGACGTCACTACTGAGTATGTGACCACTGCAGAGAGATGTTCAGTGCTTGCTTTCTGTTCCTGCCTTGGTCAAGTAAAAACAGTAGGTATTAGTTATCCCAGGGCATGTGAAATAGTGTAGGTGTAGATCTTTGTGGGGTGAATTATCAAATAACTTTAGGTGACTGACTGACTAGTTTGCTTCTTTTATAAGTGTATGTGAATATTAAAGTGGCTGCTTTTGCAGAATCATGTGGAGATTCCTGAATGACTCAGAACTGTGTGATCCTACAGTTACAAAAATGCACTTTTACTAGCCTTGAAGGCAATTTTTCACTTATTTATTAAATTTCAACTTCTATTGGCTCATAAGGGACAGGCTTGATGTCTTTTCACTTGCACACATTCACAACTCACATGGTTAAATGTGTGGATGGGCAAATTCTTAGTATCTGGATTATTTTTTATGTTTCTATACTAAGGAACCTGCCTGTCCAGATAAGTACAACTGTTTAAGCTGCTTGGTTATATACTTTGCCAAGAAAATCTTTGAGTGGTACTCGTGGTAGTTAGAATACACTAAAATCTTAATTTGAATCCTTTCATAGTCTCTTCTCCATAACCTCCCTCACCTTTCTCTCTCACTGTTTTTTTTGTCTGGAAACTCTGCCTCTTCTTATTCCTCTCATCCTAATCCTTGACCCTGGGCAGCTTTCAGCCAACTCTTCCATTTATTACTTCCTTTGCTTTGTGCTTCAGTTTGGCATCTTGACTGGCTCAAACACACTCACTGCCCCATTTCTTTCTGCCTTGTGTTCACTCCTCTCATTCCTTGTACATCAGATATTTTGAGAGGTTTCAGTGTTTGGAGACAGATAAAGTAGGTCCTTCTCCATTAAAAGGAAGATTATTCTTCTGTCTTTTTCAGTCAGTAGCTGAGCCTGATCTGCATCACATTGTTTGAAATAAGTTACCTCTTTCTTTTTTAAAACTGTCAGTTCTCTTGTCCTGCATTATTTCATTTGCTTAGCATTGTGCGCTGCTAAGCACAAAGTTTTAGTTGATTCTATAGGTTAAATTCTTTCACCTGTAAGAGCCTGGCTAAATTACATCATTAGGACATATAATTATATACCTTAAAAAAAAAACAAACCATAAAAAGAAAAAACAATAATGCTTAAATCCTTCAAAAAAGTCCCCTGACTTTTCAGTTTGGTAGTTCCTATGGCAGTGGTTTTTTTTCTAAATATTTAACACTGAGCAGAAACATTTAATTATATATAATTAACTCTGTATCTTCCTTCACTGAGCAATATCTGTTATCACTTTCCATGAAAACATCAAGCTAAAATGCACTACATTTAGTACATATAAAGTTCTTCTAGATTACTCTGTATTAGTTATTGCTTATTGGCTATGTATTGGGGACCATAACTATAACTTAATAGATTGCTGCACATGTGAATTTGGGACTGTCTGTAGTAGGCATAGGACAGGTTACAGACTGGGATGAAGGCATGTAAGATAGTACTTGTATTTAATATGCATTGAGTATTGTTATAGACTACAGCTGGAGCTGTTACTGCTGCCTGTCACTTATGCTTTCTCGTGAATTCATCAAACTTCAACAATTTCTGATAAAACTATACATCTTGTGTGTTTATCTTAAATGGAGGTTTTTAAAATGTCTGCTGAAATTGTTTACTTATTTGGGAGAAACAGGTTGGAGAAAAATGCTGGTGTACAAAAAAAAAAGGAAGATATAAAATTTTATCGGGAGATCATTTTTGTCAGGAATATATTTTACCTTTCCATCAAATGTGACTTAGTAATGGGATTTTAAAACAAGTCATTTGCACATTTTATTGAGCCTTATTAACATTTTTTGCAAAATACTGTACCCATGGGGGCCATGCTCCAGACAAACTGCACCGTTTCTTCCGCCCACCATGAAGCTCTGAGCTTTTTTTATGTGAAGTATGGGAAGGTAACCAAGAAAAGGAGCCAGTGCTGAAGCTCATTCTTGAATTAACAGCTTGGTGATTAACTCCCAGGTGATAAATTGACACCGTGTAACAGTGCAGAACTATGCAAGTGGTGCAGAGTTCAGCTGGTGTGCCTGCAGGACATAGTCCAGAATCAGAGACACTAATTTATGTCTGAAACTAGCATGGCTATGTACTACAGCTATACACTGTAGTACAGCTGTGCAGGGTTAGTTAAACAGAATGCAGGGCTACACTGAATAGTTGTACTAGTAGTACTATTTATGAATACTATTAGCTATTAGATTAGAAGTTTTCATACTAGTGTCTCAGACATCTATCCAGCTGGATGTAGGCAATTAGTGTAACAAAACTCTTTATAGGACCTTGTAGAAGAAAATGATCTCTCAGATCTCTAGGTAAGTGGATTCACTAAGTTTAGATTCTGTCCATTCACAGCACGTTGTCACTCTCACTCAAGAAAATGCATATGTTAAAGTAGTCTGGCCAGCATTGCTAATCAGGTTAGAGAGAACAAGACACCAGATGTCAAATCCTCACTACATCTCTTGAGTTCTCTTAGACTAGTGACAAAACAGGGGGTTTTATCCACTAAGGATAAAAAAAAGATTATTCCTCCCTGTCCCATAAGAATAAACAGCATACCATGATACTTTTGCCACATAACCTTGTGTATTTTGTCTGTCATGATTGATAAGCAAGGTTGCTGCCCATTGTCATTTTTTCCTGATTTTCATTATCTTTTGGGCTATCGTGTGTCTTCCTGTTGGATAACGAGGCAAAAGAACGTCACATGTGATGCAGTGTTATTCTGTGAGGAGAAGGAGGAGGAAGAACAGTACAGGACGTGGTATAACCTTCTTGCCATCCTCCTCCTGTTCTCAGACTGCAGTTTTCCACTGATGAATCATATGTACCATGGTCTAGATATAAATAACACACTCAATGTTAATTAGTTTCGTTGCTGTCGGTGGTGTCCCTGGTTATCTACACAGGCTATTTTTTAATTATTGCTTCTGGTGCTTTTGCACGTTTCTGTTCATACTTCATTAATTTGCATGTTAATGCTTGTACTAAAAATCTTTATATAATAACATTTGTGTAATGTAAAATTGACCTAAGTAACCTCTGCAAATAGATTAATCACTGTTAGAACTTATTTTAGCATTTCTCAACATTAACTGCATTGTAAAAGATGTAGATTATCTAAAATTGAACTAATTACATATGTCATGGTTTTTCACTTACCTAATGCCCAGAACAAAATCTCATCTGTGGTGACTTTGATAGTCAACAGAAGAGTGAGAGCCAGTGGGTGAGGTGAAGCATGCCAAAAAATACATGAAAAAAAAAGTAATGTAAACACCTTGAGTCATTAAAGAGCTTATTAAATTTACTTAACCTGATGACGCTGTAGTCAAGGACTCTTGTAGCCTCTGCTTCTAGCTTCCTGCCTATAAGATGTTAGCTTTCACTTGTATAGTTATTTTTACCTGGATTTTCTGTATACTCCTTTATTCTCCTTATTGCACTACCCACAGGTTTCTAATCTTTTCAGAGACAATCACTTGCAAGGTTAAATATTGTTAAAATAAGGAATGAAGAATTTAGAGATCAGTCTCCTCCTCCACATTCTTTTAGCTCACTGGCTAAGGCCACATGTCAGAAAAGCAGTTGTAAAAAGACAGTGAAACACTCCCCAAGTAGTAGAGAGCAATTAAGGTATTAGGAATGCTCAGGTTTTGGTAGTTGCTTTGGGTGTATTCTGGAACAGATACAGTGTGTTCTATGATTGTATAGAAATTGTTTCAGGTAATGAAACAGTTGTAAACTAGTTTTGGAAAATGATCATTACCTATTTTTTAGAACCCCGCAAGACAGTTTAGCGTGTGTTTACTACTGAAAGCAGATACAAATTGTCATTTTAAAGCCTTGTGTAGTATGTAATTTTTGTATATCCACAAATTGCCAACTTGGAAAATGTTTTTTTAATATATGCTGATTATATATCTAGCTAGATTACTTTGAGTGTTAACCCAGTCTGGAAGTTACTGTTAGTGATGTAATTATTTGGCATTGAAAACAAGCCTTTTGCCAAAAGTTCCTGGCATTGCAGCTCAGAACCTTGGCCCGAACACTGAATATGGGTTTTGACTGTGGACACATGAAATTCCTTTGGGGAAGAGTAAGAGATTCGGAATTTGCACTGAAGTGCAAATGCTTCCTGTGTTATGTCCTCTTGGGGGTTTTTTGTACCTTTATTTCTTTGGTTATAATTCCAGTTGTGCACACTTGGAGAGCATCCCAGTTGCATTTGAAGACAAGAATTTTGAAGACAAGTTCCTCAGGTTTCTTGAGCCATTTTTGGATGGCTGCACAGCACTGAAACTTGATTATGATTCTGTTATTGTTTTGTTCGTGCTCTTGCTCTTCTCCACCCCCCAACCCCCCATAGGAATTGTACTAATTATTTCACACTAAATTAGTGATAACCCTTAAAAAAAAAAAATTCAGTGTCAGCAGCCTACATGGACAGTTATTTTAATACAAAACCATGACATATGTACAAGTAATATATAGGATTTAATAGATGTTGCTAATCCGTCTTGGGTTGTAACCATTCTGAAGTATTTTTTGAAAAGCTTTGAGTTTTATCACATGCTTTTGCAGTTGATACACTCTGCATTGAGAAGTTGCACAAATCTTTTTCACAAGAAAACAGGTATTCTGGATTTTCTCCACATTCCTATGTTTAGTGGTTGTACACTCAAACTTTTCTAGGCCAGAAGGCTTTATCTTCACTGTTCTTGTTCTTTTTTTATTTAAGACTAGAGATTCATGTCAAGGCTTACGTACAATTTATCTCCTCCTGTGGGAAGATATCCCTACTTTGAGTTCACACTTCACAATAACAGACTCATCTCTATATGATAGCTAGAAAGTGAGGTCTTTATTTTACTTGGTATTAGATTTCTGTGTTCATTATTGAGTGGTATTGAAAAGAAATACCTTAAATATGTTGTGGAATCATAGATATTCCTCACCAAGGATTTTTCTCAACTGTTTGTAGTACAAATAACCTCATGCTCAAATACACATTAAATAGAAATGTAGAAAATAGGGGAAAAGAAGACAAAAATGTACTTAAGTCTTTATTCCCAAAGACAGCTTTTAACATTTTTTTCCAATTTCTCCAGTCTTGCACTTAAGTACAGATTTTCCTAATATTAAGAGGATTTATTAGTCTACCCTAGTGCACAGTGTTCACTTTTCTGTGCAGAAAGAAGCTACATTGTGCTTTTCATTCTATCCAGTACAATAGAAAGAACTATATTGATACTAAGATTTCTTTCCATCTTCTCTTGAATCTCCAGCAGAGCAAGCAGGTTGCTTCTATTTCTTTACTTCCCGTAAAGGAAATCTGGAAAATTAAAAGGGAAGGAGAAGGGCTCCATCTAGATCGTTTTAACTCACTTTCAGCTTTTCTTGTTTTCCCACTACTTATTTAGTTTTCTTCAACTTCAAAACAGAGATTAACTGCAGAGAAACAAATCTTACTGTCCCTTCTGTCAGCTACACACATGTCAATATTGGGTGCAGAATTTATGTTTATACAGAATGATTGTCTTCATGTACTAACAGATCTGAGATACCACAAATGCCATGTGCATAGAACTGTGCAGTATCATCTACCTACAGAATCTGAAATTGCTGAGACTATTATAATGCTATTTTTAAATTGAGATTTATTAAACTGGTATCTCTAGCAACAAAAAGGAAAAAAACATTCTAAATGGGAAAAGTCAGGAAGCATTCACTGCTTGATTCTTGATTTAGAAAGATGTCAGGTAAGAGGGATCAATCATTAAATTTGAGGTGCACATGGCAAAAAGTAGCTTTGGTATGACCTTCATATTTTATATTTCCATATTTTTTAAAATTATGTTGACTTTGCAGATGAGATTACCCTCACATTCCACCAGTGCTCTCAATACCATTGGTTAGTCTTAATTTGTTTGGGCAACAGAATGTACCAAAGATTGTTTAACTTGCTGTGACTTGCTGATGTAAGATCTTGTAACAGCTAAATCCCTACAGCAATATCATTGTCTTCAGTTAGTAACACCGTAAGTGCTCTAAATGCAGTTCTGATGGTCAGGCTGTTCAGCTCTGCTGTTAAAGTGCTGCCTTTAAATAAGCAACTTTGCCATTTACACGGCTTCCTTTTGTGGTCCATTTACAGAATAAATCTATTTGGTTATTTATTTTGTTTGTTTGTTTCTACAGTTTAAGACACTCAAAACTTTAAAGGTCAACTTTAACTTGACACTCGCTTCCAAATGGTGTACAGAAAAAAATTTATTTACTTTTCATTCTTGCCAAGAGGCAAGCAGTGAACAAATGTATCTAATTAACATAATATTTTCTTTATTTGTGCTTCAGATATGTGTTTTTATAACATTTGATTAGGCAGTAGAATTGTGGATTACATGGGAATAGCCATACAAAAAGAGTAACCATTATATTTTTATCATGTGTGATATAACAAAGCAGTCTAGAAAGAATGGAGAGGAATGTCCAGTTATCAGGAAACAACAGCTCAAAAGGCAGTGCATACATTGGTCTCTGACCTAAGTGTGTTGCGGTTAAGCCAACCATGTTCCCATGGGAAATGGATAGTATGACTCATTCCAATTTCTTGGACAGAAAAAAAATGTTTGAGAAGCTTATTTTTTCCCCCTAATATCTTTGTTCAAGATGGCTAAGAAAGTACAAAGAGAGAGAGAGATTGCCCAGAGAAAATATACTATATCCCATAGAAACTGTAGAACTGTGGATTCCACAATGGTAATTTAATAGGAATGTATTCCATGTTACTTAATTTGCATGTTTGTTAATTTGGTTGTGTTTGAAAGACTTTGTATGACAAGAACGTGTCATTTGTATATTAAAAAAAAAAAGACATATGTAATTACCTGATGTTGGTTCAGTAAAGGACTAGAGGGTTAGGAGATCCTGGAGGTACTATTTATTATCACAGTCTGATGATGTGACGTCTGTATCTCTGAGGTTTCAGTGCCTCATTTGTCTTACCTGTAAATCTGACAGAATTAAAAAGATCTTTACTTACACTTCAAAGTCTGTGCAGTAAAAATTGCCAAGGAAGCATTAAGTACTGAGTCTTCCTGCATTTACCTTGCTCTGTGTTCCATTCCCTCAGGACAGTAGATGGCAGTAAATCTGTATTTGGGCAGTCTTCCTCATACATGCTGTGTTCACAAGAGGCACTACCTAATTGGTCTAAACTGTAAAACCTGAAAGACAGTTTGGAGAGAAAAAAAAAAAAAGGTAGCAAGCCCGGGAAGCCTTTTTTTTCACAGGAAAAACAAAAACCCTAATCGATGTTGTCAAATCAGTTAAGCTGGCTAAAGGATAAGCATGTGCATTTTAAAACTTCCTAAATTTCGCCTGTGGCTGAATGGATATATATGTGTGTGTTTGCATATATATGCATAAAGTGTATATGACTTTATTTTAAACACACAGATATTTTTTAACATTCATTAAAAATGTATGTAACAAATAAACTTAATTCAATGAGAGTCTCTGAAATTATAGAAGCTATTTACATTTCCTCTTGGTGGATTACAGTTGGTTGCTAATTTTAAAAAAAATAAAGTGTAAGTAGCAGTAAAATCCATCTGTCAGAGCTGAGAGTAGTGAATTTCAGGGGAAAATATGGTCAGGTGTTTAAGAATTTGCTTGAGATAGAGTAGAGAGATGGTTTAAGTTCTTTCATATTCCCCTGTGTGCTGAGGTGGATGGGTCCCTGTGGTTGTACGCTAAGTGTGGGTACAGGTGAGAACTGGTTTGGGGAAGAATGGGGTCATCAGCTAGCAGGGTAAAGCCATAAATTACAGAAAATTAAGTACCAATTAGAATATAAAGTGGTGAATAGAGGCTTGGTAACAGACTTGTGACCAGTCTGCCAACAGTAAAAATAACCATAAAACTAAATTTGGGCAAAAACTGACTCTGTGAGAGAGGTAGGTACTCATTTTTCTAGTAGCCCAGAAAGCATTTGGCAGGACTGACTGGTTTTAGCTGTGCCACAGTTAATTGTGGGAAACAGCAGCAGCTGCAAGAAGGAATTCCAAATGTGGCCTCTTGCTATAGCTCTATATCACTTATGAATCAATGAAAATTATTAGAGTAACCACATTATTGGTAAAATTCACTGCCACGTGGGAGGTTTTTCCTCCTTAGCAGTAGCTGACCTAGAACAGACATCTTGAAATCAAGGGGATACAGATGAAAATCAAAATGACTGCAGAATGCAACTGTACTCAAGCTTTGAAGTATTGGAGGTAATGCTGGGTGGGCAACCAGTGAATAGATAATTACAAAACCAAAATGAATTCCCAGAAAGCAGTGAATTAAATATGGTGGTATTTCCTGGTTTTTACTATTGTCACAGTTTGTGGTTACAGTGGCCCCTTAGACCTGTAACAGGCACTCTCTATTAACTCTCTTCCCTGCACAAGGGGGAAGAGAAAGGGAATAAGGGAGAGAGATTTAGTGATTAGAAAAGGAAGCTAGAAGAGCTTTACTGAAAATTAAAATAATAATAAAAATGGAATATATACACATATACAAAACTAGTATTGAACCCATCCCCCCCGATGGTAATTACATCATCACTGATGCTGTGAAGCAGGCAGCAGGGGAGTCCCACATTGGACCCCAAAGTNTGGGAGCCCCCAGAGAGAAACAGACCCTCCAGATCCCTTCGCTTTATTCCAAATATGATGTATATGGAATGCAATACCTCGCTGGTCAGTTGGGGGTCACCTGCCCTGTCCACTTCTCCCTGCAGGTGCAGCCTTTCACTTCCCTGCACCCCCTAATGTGGTGCACAAGATTCAGCAGTGGCCTTGGTCTGCACACCAGTCCTTGGTAATAACTCTAACCATGGGCTGTTATCACTGCCAGCAGCAGACACTGCCTGGGAAAACAGGCTGCTAACTTCAGAATGTGCCGTTAGTTAGAAGAACTGAGCTGAAAAGTAAAATCACTGAACAGATTTAGTTCTGTTCTCACTCAAACTAGGACAACCATGTTTATTTGCTTTTTAAAGCTGTTTAAGTGCTACATTGTTTCATAGAAGCGTGTATGTTTTTTCTAGGTTATATGACAACATTCTATTTTTTTTCTAATGTAAAGTCAGTAGATACCCACAAAAACTGTAGCATTGGTATGTGGTAGAAATCAGGAAAAAGGCTAAAAGCTGGCATGATAAGTTTGCTAGCATGATACAAATAATGTTCAAATACATTATAAATGGTGTGTTTTACTTTTCCAGTCACCTGGATCTTTCCTTGTATTTTCCATGTGTTACAATGTAGGGTGATGAGAGGAAACTGGGTTAGTTGTATGGAGCAATAAAGATGAGGTCCAAAATCAACTGATACATTTTATTCAGCTCATTATACTGCAAAGCATAATATTTGTATTTCTGAAGGGTTTTTTTTATGTGGTCTGTTAAAATAAGGGGAAATGCAAAATATTTTTAAAATTTTTTCAAAATTCTCAGTAATCATGCTTATATAATGCTAAGTTATATGTAGCAGACAGAAATTTTTCTACTATTTGAATTTTCTACTGGAATGCTCTGAGATGGACGTGTCTGTGTATATAAAAGAGGGTATACAACCTAGGGAATATAAAAAGAAATGTATATATCCTATATCACATCAGACATTACATTTCAAAGAACACAATGACTTTGTGGAATTCATTGGTTTTCCCATTGCTAAACTAGAGGCTGTCATGCAGAAGAAGACTTAGTAATGTTTTGGGGGACTAACAAACAAGTGATGCTGCAAAGAGTGTGGTTAGCAATTCATCGCATAGAGGTCTGTACTCCTA
Organism: Chloroceryle aenea; assembly: GCA_013399075.1. NCBI lineage: Eukaryota > Metazoa > Chordata > Aves > Coraciiformes > Cerylidae > Chloroceryle > Chloroceryle aenea. Next base: position 207,642 of record VWZY01006692.1, on the reverse strand, counting down.
CCCGTCAGGTTTTGTTATTACCCACCCCACTGAATTTACACCTGTTTGTTTGTAACTAAACTGTTCCAAAAGTAGGTTGGTACTATGTTCAAGATTACCAGAGTGAGATAAAGTGTTAAGTATCACTTTTGTTTGAAAGACTCTGCTTTTTATGGATTCGGTGTAAGGTACTAATATGGATTGGCACAGTCTCTACTAAGGCTGTGTTTAGCCAATGGCAAAAAGTTTGTCTAATGAGTCAGTTGAGCTTCCTCGGCTTAGTTTTATATTTTCCAGCCACATCTGAAATATGTGTAACAAATATGTTTAGGGGGGCGAAGTAAAAATGCCTTGGCAGAGTTGGGGAAAACTCAAGCACCTTAAATACAGCGTGTGTCTGTATATGGGAGCAAGACAAGCAGCCCACTTTTTTTGCTAGATCCATCCTACAAAATTTAAGTACAAAAATATTTTTTTTCTGACTGAAAACTAAGCATATAGCCCATTTTATGACATTGTGGTTTGTTTTTTAACAAACAGGAGATCTGTAAGTCCATGTGTTGGTAGTTTGTACCAGAATTTCAGACAGATGCAGAAGTTTCTGTATATATGGATTACCTATAGATGCATTCAATGAATTAATTTCATTTCACTTTGCCATTCCAGCGGAGTCTGCTTTAAAGGATGACTTCCCTGAAAGGCTGACTAATTTGGATGTGTCAAACAGAGATGAAGACACCTGGGTTTTGGATTGCAGATTGGGGCGTTCAAACCCATTTACTCATTCAAGTGATAAAGAGAAGATCAACAGAAATGTGTTGCACTTGAGCCTGGAACTGAATGTGAGTATTCATGCTATATTGGATTTCAACAAGCATTTATTATATACAACTACGTTTCTGGTATGCATTAATTTCTGGTATGTCTAAAACCATGTTCCAAAATATCTGACAAACTGCGAAGGTTTGTGTGGGAAACAGTTTTCCAGATGGTTTGTGAATCCATATGCCTATGTGCGGCGGAGCCTGAGAGGATTTCATACAGATTTTTTTTTTAATTATGGAAGTAGATTAAGATACATGATGTGCTGTTTCTAAAATAATGAATGGTGTTTAGTTTAAATTAGTTCTTTTCCCGGAAATGGATCACAGGAGCTCACTAGGAGACAACACGGATAAGAATAGGTACCAGGAATACTTCAGTAAGTCAGCAAGCAGTGTGTGAACATGTGTGTGTGCACAGCCCAGGACTGCTGGGAGCTATGCTGTTGCTTCTCAGATTCTTGAAGAAGCTAAACTGGCACTGGGGTCAGACTGGCCATGAATTTGACAGGAAAAGTTTCTAAACTTCCTGGGATATAAGACACTGAAGCTTCAGATGACAACCCGAGTTAATCACAATGTGAGATGTTTGCTCAACATGGCCCAGACCACTTTTAGCTGGAAATACTCATGCTTCTGGAACGAGCAGTAACCAGCCTACAGATACGCACTTTTTGGCAGTAGTTTTCTAATCGGAGGGAGAAGGGAACAGAATGTAGCAGAAAAGGAAAGAAATGTGGAAAGGATGGAATGGTTGAAAGAAAATACTTTAAAGGCTAGATTACATAACACAGTTTGTGCAAAGAAACACTAACAGAAATTTGTGTAACAGTGACATCTATTGGTAGAAGTACCAGAATTGACTTAGAAGTACACTTATATTTTTAATGTAAGCAGCTTATACTTCACTGTTGCTATTCTGAGTTTTTTTCTAAAATTGATTTCCTGTCCTAACCTCCTTTTCCTAAAAGAATTCATGTGAATGTTGTTGTAGAACTGTGAAGGCACAGGTTTAGGTTTACCCTTGTAATAGTGTTGAGATGAAAACAACTGGACTCAAAAGAACTCTGATGTAGTTATTACTACTACAAATACAAGCTACAACAGGAAAAATCCAGTCCATGAGGATATTTTTGTCTCCATTTATAAAGTCCTTGTGTAGAGCAGAGTTCAGAATAAAAGCCATTTAAGAACAAGAATGAGTAAAATAAGAGACATCTAAGAATAATAATCAGATTGTTTCATTTTTTCTTATTTTTTTAAGCAGCATTTTTTCTCTAAAAATAAAATTACATTATGAAAAAGGGACTTATATCATTTCCTGTAGTTCACAAGGATGACTATTTATTCCACTGTTTCTGAGAGATTCAGAACAAAAATCTCGATTTCTATTACAAAGGGGTGCTCAGCATGGGTTGATGGGCTGTTAAGAGACCCATCAGGACATTATCCAGTAGCTTGCTCCCTGTGACTCTCTCAGACCGGACAGCAAGATAGCTGCAGTCAAAAAATGTGCCAGTTTCTGAAGAATAACTCTGAAACAAAGATGATATTTCCAGGAAATAGCAACTGTAATGGACCAATTTATTTGCTCACAGACACACTGCATCCAGTCATACAATCTATGGTGCTTTCCAGCTGTTGGAGAAAGTTTAGCTTGACTTATCAAAAAGTTAGGCACTACTGGTTTAAAATGCAGTTGTATTCATAATAGTGGCAACGTGAAAAACAAAGCTTCTTGTTGAATAGCTCTTCCTCTATCTGGATTAGGAGCATCCTTACATAAACGTTTAATATATTTGTATATGTGCCTATAAAGATGTACTAGTCTTTGCTTATATTGCTGTAAAGATGTTTCTAATTGTTGGAAGGAGGCAGATAAAGTAGGTGAGGCAGACAGGGAATGAATTTTGCCCTGACAGCAATTTCAAATGCACAATCTGTATCAGAAACCTGGGAAAAAAATAATTAAAACATCTGTGTTAGATTTTAAGTCTTACTTGAAGCATGCTGCTTCCTCATTCTCAATCCAGCATACAGCGGATACAAAGATATGGAAGATAATGAAACAAAATAGAAACGTAGCTCCACCCTATTCTTTATACAGCATTTCATAAAAAAAGAACATAATTGAGATGTGAAGATGAATCTAAAATAACTATGAATATCTAGTAATTACTTAGGAAATTATGGTAAATTATTTGATGTAACTATGTAGATTTATATTTTTTTTTATTAATCCTTATAATATCATAGTGTGGATGGGGAGCAAAAGGCCTTTTGAAATGAAAAGGTGAAAAGCAGCAACCTAGAAGAGGAAAGCACCAAGGGAAAATATTAAAAATTCATCTCCATTCTTTGTTACACAAAGTGCTGCCCTTTGTGCTTTAATGCACAAAGATCTTACTCAGTTTACTTAGTCAGTTTACATTGGTCCTCTGTTCCCTGCCTTTGTTACTTGTATGTCCGTTCGTTTTAACCAGGAGATTAGCCAATGTGTCTCTTCTACAAGTTCTGCCTCAGAACTACCATTAGTTTTTCACAGGATGGGATTCATAGGCTGTTCCACGCATTTATTGCCACAATATGTACTGCTTCAAAATAGTAAACTGGCTTTCTTAATGTGCTTTCTGGTTTTATAACCATCTAACCATTACAATCTTTATTCAAATTCTCTGAAGTAGTTTGTATCTCCGTGTCAAGCAGAATTTTGATGAAGACATTAACTAACACATTGCGTTTCTATAGCCCCCTACATTAAATGTCTGGTGTCCACTCATTCTATTAACATCATGGAATGCTGAATTTTGATAGAGCTTATGTCTGTGTTTATATTGCTACATCTAAACTTAATTACTTACATTTAACTCGATTATATTCATGATACTCGGATCCTCAAACCTCAGGAAAATTGCTCACATAATGGTTTATAGAAAGGTAACAAAGCTGAGAATAATAATGAAGATCTAGGGCTTACAGGTTTCCATCTCCTCTGCCTTTTCTATTTTAGAGCATTTAAAGAGTTAAGATAATAAGTATAAAATGAAATAAACAGTGGGAGAGACAAGAGGTCAGGAGAATGTTAAGATCATTATCAGTCAAGCACAGTAAGCGTTAGGCTGGGGACAGGGCAGAGGGCAGAACCGTGTCAGATGAGCTTCAGATCAGTTCAAACCACCCGAGTCAGAACCATAGCCTGCTGCTTCACGTGGATCTTCTGAAGCCTGACACAATTCATGCATATTTGATTATATTATTATTTCAAGAAATTATGCAAATTTCTATTAGGTTAATGCTTTTTATGTTAAAAAAAAAAAGATACAAACCAAGCAGTAGAAGGTTTGTTTTCTTTACAGTTTAGCCACTTGGCTGTTTTGTAGAATGTGTCTTCATGCCCTGTTCCTGTTTCTCTGGTTTGCTATTGCAGCGATCTCAAAAGGCAGTCTGAATAGATATGGGGTCAGGAAGCCTTGAGTCCTGCTGTATGACAGTGATAGAAGTTAGATTACTTTATTCTGGTTTACTGTGTGTTTTCTTCAAGGCTAGTTTTAAAACCTACTTCAGGGGAGCTCTTTGACACCACAAGAACAGAACTGGAGTGAGTTATAGGTGTGACTTCTGTCTGTGATGAAATGTAGGTCAGAAAGGGTGTGGATTATTAAATGCTCTTTAAACTGTAAGGAATTACTGTCCTTTTGTATGATTAGTGCATTGACTGTCTGAAAGTTGCTCTGACAGGTTTTAGGGGCTTTTCTGAGGCAACAGAGAGTTGTCAGCTTTATTAAGAGACTGGTAACATTATCATAAATTATTTTTTTCTAGAGATTTTGAAGTTTTTTATTCCTTCAAATGCAGTATTAACAGCCTGCTCAGAGAGACTTTTCTAATGAGATAGATGCGCCCAGCATTAAAACACTTCTACCAACAAACTGGCTCTGTCTCGTTTGCAAATCACAATATGATAATCTCAATCTTGTGTAAAAATATTAAGGACACATATAGTTGTATATATGCTATCCAGTAACAGTCTATTGGGTAAGTACCAATGTGAATTTCATTATCAGTTACTCAGTCCCTCAACAGGGGACTGTACACTGGGATGATCATCAGACTGTGACAAGTAAATACTTACAAAAGTGTTATTTGAAGCTGGGGGTTTATGCATTCAGAGACTGGTTGGCATTCAGTTTTTGATTATTTTTCATGGGGCAGATATAAAGACAAGCTCATTTTTTCATCCTTATGCTCAAAAAATCTTGAAAGTTTCTCCTCACTTCTTAGCGTTTATTTTCAAGAGGTACATATAAAGCAGTATAATTTTCTGCAGGCTTGTGATACTGTCTCTGGTTTGAAGTTTTAATTATTCCGTGTTCAACTCTGGATTTTCTAGCATCTCAATGTATCGCACACCTTTGGCCTTACACTCAAAGCACCATCCTTTTCACTACTAATTTGTTCATTGTCTTGTAAAATTTATTGGGATGTTCTTTAGAGGTAAAGTATGGTTTTCCTGCTTTTAAGTCCCCTTTTCAACTAAACTTTTCATAGGTACTATTAAAATCTCAAATAGTGGCTATTTTCAATAACTGAAACTGCCTATGTACAGTATTCATAGGACTGTTACAGATTGGTCACACTAGATTTTTGCGTATAAGTTTTATTTTACATGTGGGTTGTCATTGAAATAAACAGAAATAAATATTTGGCATAGTCTGTATAAATATGTTTAGTTTAACAGGTACAATGATGTTGTTCACATAGGTTTTGTTAGTGACCAGTGAACCTGTTCTTGAAAAATATGTTTTAATGTTTACCCATCATGTTAACCAAACCCCAGATAAATAGGAACATAAATAAGCAAGACATAACCACAGAAATTATAAGGACAATGGACAATTAGTCCTGTGGTTGATCATAAAAATAGAAGTACATTTAAATGTCAAAAACTTTGGTTCAGTAGTCACTTTGTCCCAGTTATTTTGTCATCAAATGATATTTAGAATTGCTGTAGATTTGTCTTCTAGAAATGTTGTTTTAGGGGAAATCACCAGTGCTCTGGTAGATGCTTTCCACTTGTTTATTAATCCCAGGATTATGAGAGTAGGTTGGCATAGGGAGTGGTAAAGACTCTGTGTCTCTTTCCATATGTAGAGCTTTCTTTTGTGACATTAATCTTTATTAAGCCTAGAAAACCATGGGAGCCATGATCTGTCAGTCGTTTCTGTCCTTGGCACCTGATGATTAAGCATAACGGAGAATGAAGTCTGGATTTTTACTACAGAAAATGTCAGGCAGTAAGGCAGGAGACATTGTTCTGAGTTAAATGACAGATAAAAAGGTAGAAGAACTCTAATTTGGGTGCAAAACCAACCAAACAAACTTTGACTAAATAAACTTCTTAAAGGCCAGGGAATAAAAAGAATATAAAGACGTGTAGATTTTGCAGTCTTTGTAGTTCCAAAAATATGAAAAGGAAGAAAAGCGAAGACTTTTGACTGGGACCTGGCCTAAATGTTACTGACTTTATGAATTTCAAAGGTACTTAAGAGTACTTTGTACTTTCTTTATCGTATGAAAAAAAAAAAATTATATTATTCCTGACAGCTTCTGTTCATACTGAGTTACAGTCTTGAATATTTCCCTGAAGTGTTTTTGCCAGTATTAAGCAAAACAAATCTCACACATAAGCATTACTGCGGTGGTATATGTATAGATGAAAGTTATGTATAAAAAAAGAAAAAAATCAGAGATTGTTCTGAAATAACCTAAGCTTGGGTGCAGCGCAGCTGGAGACCCTGCCTGATTTCTAAACAGTTAACTCGGCATTCCTGAGGGCTGGCTGTGTACCCTGCCCACCCAAACAGCTCCTAGTCACTGGGTGTGGTGAGAGCCTTTGATAATAGTACCTGTGCACAGTTCACTGTACTGTGCAGTTAGGACAGTAGTAATATGAAACCAGTTGTGTTGGTTTTTGTTCATGGCCCTGGAGGCTGAAATCTGCATTCCAGATGAAACCTGCAGCAAATCGGAAGAGCGAGTCTCTTTTTTTCTGCTTTCTTCAGCTGCAGGGGCACTCACCCGAGTTCACTCTGGTCATCTGGGAACTGGGGACTCTACACAGGCTTCGGGGTGGTGGCACTGGAAGCTTCAGATTCGTTACTTTGCGTTTCCATTTGACATTTCTTGGTTATTATAGAATTACCAAAGAAGATCTTTATCCAAGTGGAAAGACTATGCAAAAGAATCCGACAGGAATTTTCTGCTGAAAACCACTCGCAGCTCCTGTACTGGGATAAGGAAGTAGCAAACTACAAATGCACCCAGTTTCGTTCGGGAGGCTGGTTCGTGTAGCTGCTCTGCACTTTAGAGCACGTAGGAAGTTGTGTGCAGCCAGTAGGATTGCAGGAGTCCCAGCAGTCACCATTGGTCGAATTTTCAACTGAGATTAGTGCGCTGGCATGTTTGCTGTGACAAAAAGCCCTTTGTGTAAAGCAACAAGTTACAGACGCTGCTGAGAACTTTTTTTAACGGTGGGTCTTTGTGGTTTTATTTTTGGTTGTTTTGTTTTCCGCTGGTTGAAGTGGAGTTTGGAGAGCCGTGGGACGCTTTGGCCACTGGCTGCGGCTGCAGCGCTGGAAGCGGAAGGAGGGGCAGGGTGACCTGGGGGAGCCGGCTGCCTCTGCAGGGCTGGGGAGCGCTGCCTGTTGCAGTGCCTGTAGTGAACTCAGGCTGCTGTCCGAATGCACGGAGTAAATATTTGTTTAGCAGTTAGTAGCACTGCTAGAAGGAAACCTATTCCGGACTTCATGTAACATGGAAGAAGAAAATGTGCTTCCTGATTGTTGTGAGCTTTCAGATCTGGAGCATACAGCAGAAAGTGAATCTGATCTTTTCACTGCATTTTCTGTGAAAAAGCTTTTTGGATTTACAACTAAACTTGAATCTACAGCTTCCAAAGAAGAAACAGTGCTTAAAGCATTTCAACCTGTGCAGACCAGTATAGATACTCGTGCTAACACCTGGCACGAGAGGAATGATAATGATTGTAATGACGACTCAAATAATCAACGCAGCATGAATAGTACCAGTGACCAAGCTGATCCAATGTCTGGCAGGCAAAGTGACCTGGAACTGAAGTTAGCTGAAAAAAAGGAATTAATTCTTCACCATCTAAGGTTTGTACAGACTTTGTCTGAATCTGACAATGATGATAAAGATGCTATTCTTGTACAAGGTACTTTGGTTCATACAACAAGTGATACAGAATCAGACACGGAGAGTAAGGACCTAGACATCAATGAAAACAATACAAGCGAAACTGGACTAAATAATGCTGCTTTGTCTGATGAGGCTTTGGATGATAACAATCAAAATAAGGAAGAGTCAGAATCAGAAGAGCACAGGAACAGTGATGACACTGTGAATACAGAAGACACTGAGTTACACCAACCGATTTCTAAGCAGCTTCCAAAAGAGCTGGATGGTATTCTGGAGCATGACTACTATGGAAAAGACAAAATATTAATGGATGAGCAGTTCAGTCGCTTGCTTGCTACAGGCCCTCAAAAACTTCCAGCTGAAGAACAAAGAACTTCAGTTGATAATACATCGCTCCAAAAAACAGCAGTGGCTGAAAAGTCTTTCCATCTGCCTGCTTTCTTTAGTGGACTACGTGTGAGGAAAAAGGGACTAACCGCAGAGGATGAGGAAACTGTTACAGAAATTAAACCAAGGGAGAATGATTTAGCCCTGCTTAAATTACAACAGCCTGTTAAGAAATCCAGTATTACATCAGGTTTGACCACTAAAAAAAAATCAGCTGAACCTAAAGCAAGTCCTACTTTCCTAGAACAGCTCTCGCACTTGTTAAACATAGACGTCTCCAAGAATGAAGAAAGAACCAAGGACTCTGGTGAGGGATCTGGGGAGACAGAGGACAGTGATGAAGCTCAAGAGAACAAAGCCTCTGGCAAAACAGAGCCGCGAATTCCCTCTGAAGAAATAAAATCAAGCCCTGCTGAATCTGCACTGGACGTCTTTAAAGCTTTATTCACACGGCCTCCCAAAAAAGAAACAACTGCAGATACTTCAGAGCTGGAAGCCATAAAACGCAAAATGAGACATGAAAAAGAATATTTGAAAGCTGTGTTTGAAAGGTCAAAATCAAAACCTGGGGACGGACCATCAGACAAATCTGTAGGTTGAATTACTTTTTCTTCCTAAAATGTGGAAGTAGATGGGTCAAAAATAATTTTGTGTTTAAGACTTAAGTTCAAAGTGTCATAATTGTCACCTTCTTTTGGCAATCTGAAATTTTGGATTCCCAACTGAAGAAATTTTAGGGCTAATTTGTCAAAATTATTGATCATCTACAGTTGTAGTGGAGTTCACTGAGAACTGGTGATAGTCACAGCCTTTCAGACATGTGAGAACTTAATCAGCTTCTGATTTTAAAAGATCACTACAGAACAGTTTCTCGTATGTTAAATATGGCTTTAAATCAATCTGGTGCTGTGAATATTTAGTGTTATTTAATAGTTTCTCAACCTCACTTGTGTTTTCTTTCATTGAGATTTTCTTTTTAGAAGTAATATTTCATTTTACCTTTAAGAATAATTTTATGATAAGAGCTGATATGATTTTCAACTCAGTTTGTGCAAGACAAAATTTAAAGTAATTTTTTTTTCATATTTACATGCATATCTCTGGCTTTACAAATATTGATAAGATTTAACCTTATCCAAGTATAGCTCAGTGATTCCAATTAGATGACTCAGATGATGGATTAATATATGCATTTCCAATATTTTTAGGCATGTTAAAATTTAGTTAATATATTTTTAAGAAATTAAAAAAAACCCACAACATCTATACAAAGTTTTCATAGAATTTCAGTGTGATTTGAACTCTAAAGGAGTAACCCTTGAGTTAGGTTTCCCCCAACCCCAAATTCTTAGAGCTACCCCTTTGGCAGATATAATCAGTCCAGCAGATTGTTCTTGTTGGCTAAAGGGGGAATTATCTGAAAGATTAAATTTGCAGGCTTGGACCCTACACCTGAAGCTACTTAAATGATGCACAGCAAATTCTCTTGTGCTCTTTTTCAAATTTTTATTATTGTATAAAATGAAAAACTTTTAAAAAATCTTGACTGACACCTGGGCAGACCGATAATACCAGTTCGTAGTAAATTACCTATGGGGAGAAGAAAAGAGGTGCTCGCCGGCTGTGGCAGGCACAGCAATTGCAGTCTGCGTGTGCCCTTCCCATTCCCGGCTTGCTGCTTCCTGCTTGCACCGCTCCCTGTGCCGTGTTGGCGTAAGCGTTTGTGTGGCTCACAGCAAACCTATTTGCGAAGCTGTCATCACACAGCGTGAGGGAGGAAGCGCTGGGAGTCAGCAGGAGGGGCCTTTATAAATGTCTGGTCTAGCAGAAATGCATACGTTCTGAGAGCAAAGCCAGAGTAAAAGGGTCTTGCCTTTCCTTTTTCCTTGCTCCTCGTGTGGGCCATTTATGGGGCCACTTCCACAGGGTTTTGTTCCAGTTGTGTCAGCGTAATTAGTCATAGTGGCATGTTGTAAATCAGGCTACAGAAATGTCAGAGATGT
>VWZY01006692.1:81896-186312 GCA_013399075.1 Chloroceryle aenea | reverse complement strand
CCCCCCCCCCTTTTCTGTAAGCAAACTCCAGGTGACTGTAACCCCTTTAAGAGATAATCTAATATGCCTAATAATTTGGTTTGTTATAATCTGGCAATGGTTAATATAAAAAAATTTGAAACAAAGACTGTAGGGGCAAAGTTCTTTCTGAGCTGGTGGGCTATGGTCCTTCATTGTGAGGTGTATAATATATAAAACTGAGGTAACAGCTGAATTTAAGAAAAAAAAAACAGGGTGAAGTGAATTAAATAATGAGAAGTATTGTAGCAGCATACTTTCACTGTTTTGAAAAAAATTTGCATGGGAACTGAAGCTTGTTTTACAAAAAAATAAATTTGTCCTGTTTACTAGTTTAGTGCTAGCCAGTTTGGAAGGATTAAAGGATGACACTTTTTACTTTTCCATAATCTTGGTGTATCTGGACATACACTTGACCTTATCCAAAACAAGAGCACTTTTAACACTGATAAAGAAACTGATAACACCATTAGCAATGAATTAGTAGAGATGCCTTTTGAAGGAAAAGAAGATTTAGCTGTCCTTTAAGAAAGGAATGAATGATGCTAACCTGATTCATGGAAGTTTATTTCAGACATAGCCCTTGCTGTGTCTTTCTGCACTTTCTTGCATAATTTTGTATCCTACCAAGAGCAGGACAGGCAGAGCCCTGGTCATTATTTGATTTCAAAAGAAGCTTAAGGAACTTATTCTGTAGAAACTTTCATGACGTGGAAACTTCTTTTCTGCAGCTCTTCCAAATTGAATTATTTTCAAATGTGTGATAACTAACTGAAGCTGAATTTCATTTTAAAAGAGGATTTTTCTGATAGTATTCCTCTCTTTTTTCTTACAATGACTTGTCATTTCTGCAATTGCTTGCTGAAGTAACTGACATAACTGAATAAGGCATATTTCAAAGCATTTATATTTTTTGGTGTATACGGAAATAAGAACAAGTGACAACTTCTAAAAGGTCCTTCTGTGACAGCTGAGACAGAAGGGCTTTTTTTGTGGTATTTTCTGTGAAGGCTGACTAGCTTCATTCTGGTCTCATGAAAGCAGTGAACCTATCTACTTTTTATAAATGTGCTGCTTTTTTTGAGTTTATATAATCATAATGTACATAAAGTACTCTTAAAGTTTGATCTGCCTTTTTTGCTAAAATACTTACTTGAATAAAAGCTTCCTACAGAGACTCTCAAATGATGAAATACCAATTCCCTAATGATTAAAACACTCTTTTTGAAGAAGTGTTTTCTGAGTCCTTTTAGTGTCATGGATTGCCTCAGTATCTCTAGCCTGTCCTCTCTTTTATTTCTCTAAGTTAAGAAACATTCATTATATTGTGTATGCATAATTATTATTTGTTCATTAAGCTGTTTTCTATTCTCACAATTTTCAAACATTTACAGTAGAGCAATCTGCTGAGTTAAAACATTCGAAGGTTTAAGATTTTGGGGTTTTTTGATCTTTTTTTTTTTTTTTTTTGTAATTGAGTTAAGAATACTGGATTTTGTTAGTAAATATTCATTGTTATAATTTTACAAAACTTACAAACAAACCTTATGACCGGGGTAGACTCTTGATGCAGTGTAACACTGAAGAACAAGTTAGTCCTTAATTCTACCATGAAACACCAGTTAGATGATGATGTAAGTGGACATGGTTTTAGAAGAAATAAATCCAAAGTACTTTGAAGCCCTGTCCTTTTTTCCCCTTTGAAGTTTCATAATGAGAGGCCTCTCATGTTTGTTACAGCTGCATGAATACTTCTTAGGAAATAAGACAGTGTTCAGACATTTCTGCATTAATTAAAGCAATTAATTTCTACATTAATTAAAGCAATTTACACTGAAATTTGTTAGAATTTCCCTGCACATACCATCAATGATCTTATGTTAGGAAAGTTATGTTGTCTATATAAACTGTCATTAAGTGGACTTCTGAAGAGTCTGGTCTGAAAGATTCATCTCTTCATGACAGCTCAGTTGCTAGCATTTCCCATTCCCCTCACTTGAACAGATGGATTTAAAGATGTTAGTATTGCTGTAGAGGTCTTAGAATTGAAAGTGACAAGCCACTTATGGTTTACTGCTGCTGTCTTGGAGACTGGGCAAATGAGAAGAGATACGAGACAAAAATCTTATATATCTTTCAGTGGTACAAACAAGTAAATAACTGTGAAACAGAAGAAGAAAATCCTACCACTCATCTCTCTCCTAAAAGGCTGGGGTTCTGAGGTGAAAGAATTCTGGCCTATGGAACTTCTTGACCACAGCAAACCGTGTTTACTGATCATACAGATATACAGTTCAGATTTGGAGGTCTTGTGAAATTGTAACTAAAAATATCAGAGAGATAATTATTTTGGAATTCTGTTTGAAAGAAGCCAGTTCAAACTAAATCTTTCATTTAGTGTCCTTAACGCTTCAGTATCTTAGCTCAGCTTTCTCTGTAGAAACCATAGACACGAAGAGGCCACATAAGTTATGGGTGTATTGCCTGATGACCATTTTTATCCTAGAAGGCCAAGATAAATGCTAAAGCTGAGGGGCTGGGGCAGTCAATACTGGTGGACTCATTCACAATCAGGTATCGAGGGACTAATAATACCAGAATATGCTGCTGGTTTAGATACTTGGGTTTTATGATTCTTAAGGGTAGATTTGAGCAGTCCCGTTGTACGCGTTTTATTTGCAAGCTTGGCTTTGAGGGCCCAAATTGTGGAAAACACAGTGCTTAAAAAAATCAGTCCATATAATTGAATCCATCTTCCTTTGTTTCAGATTACTCTGTGATAAAGTTTAAAACTCACAGTTATATAATAACTATAATAACTATTAAAATGTACATGCTTTTTGTATAATTTACCTCAGGACAAGCAACCTTTTTCTCTTTTCTTACCTTTTTCCCCATATGTAAGTTTTGGTATCTGTCAACTTTTTGGATTCCGGGTACTTTTTGTTCTTAAATTGCTATTCAAGCATATATGAATAAAACCTTCTGCTGTTGCAACTGTACATTCTTTAAGTACTAGTTTATTTGTATACTCTGCTCCGGCAGATGTGATGTATAAGTGGTTGTAGGCATTTCTGTATAACATACCCTTTCACAATATGTGATACCCTGTTGTTTTCATACGGTCAATGCCTGTGGTTCTATAATGAATTCATTTCTGCCTTCTTAGAGCATTTTAAGCCCTTTGTTCACCTTTGGTCCATCTTAATTATTCACCCATTTTTAATTGTTCGGTTTTGATTCTTCAGCTTTTCCATTGTGCTTCCAGAATAATTCTCTTATCCATTTACATGCTATGTTTGCTGCAAAAACAGGACACAGAGTTACTTCCTCCTTGCAGTGGGTATGTAGTTAAAACAGTCGCATTTTCTTCTTTCAATCCATTGCTTTGTTGTGGATATTAATTCCATGCTCTAAATGGAGCATTTCAAATGTAGCACCTTATGATGAAAATATTATTAAAACCCCCTTTCATTTAGATCCAGGTTTCTTTTCCTAAAACATATTTCCTAATATATATTCCTAATATACTGTTACCTTTCCAGTTAATATTATCTTTATATGATCCATATTGCTAAGGTGAAATCATGAAGCAGACTGATACCAAATCTGGAAGTTAGATCAGGAAGAATGTTACCAGTTTTACACTGGTTCTGTCTACACTGTTGCAGTGTTCAATGCTAACATGATCCTTTTAAATCAGATATAATACTAATGATAAATATTTATACAGCATAATGCTGTTGTATGAATCTCCACATTTTGAATGTTGTGGGAACATAGTTTTGTCAACTCAGAGTGTACAGTACAACTGTAAAAGGTTCAGGGCAAGTTGGCAACATTGATCAACAATATGGAACACATTCTTTATGGGAAAGCCTGGGCAGACTGATACTCTTTCAACTGGAGAAGAATCAGTCAAGGGGGCATGTGATGGAGATCTCTAAAACCTAAGAAACAGCAAAACAGCAAATGATAATTATATGATCCTGCTCTGGCAGGTGGGTTGGACTCCAAGGCCCCTTACAACCCCTGACATCTTGTGATCCTGTGATAAGCAGTTGTTCACTGTTTTTTCCAACACAGGAATTGGAGGCATCAAATGAATCTAACAGGTGCAGATTCAAAATAATCAAAAGGGTCTTTACTTAATGCACAATTAATTCTTTGCTGCAGGATGTTCTCTGCTTGCGGGAGTTTTAAAATGCACATTCATGGAAGAGGAATCCACTTGCAAATTATTAAGTATGCAAACAACTACTCTGGTTTAGAAAGATTCTGAATTGCAAATCAAGTTGTTGGAAGAATGTACTGGAAAAGGACTACTACCTTTTTGAGGTTTTAATTTTTCACATGTCACTTGCATTTTTGCTACTAAGACAGGATACAAGGCAAAATGGGCTTTTGGCTTGTCTCAATTGAGATATAATTTTATTGTGAAACTGAAATTATTTTTATTTCACAGTAGCACTGCTCTGCTTTGTGGCAATTCTCAGTTTATCTCTTCAGGGGCCTGTAGGCAGACTTTGCATTGTGTCCCAAACCTCTGTACATTAAGAATATGTGACATGTAAAAGTAAGGTGTTTCCCCTAATTCACTGCACTTTAGAGTGTCTTTTAGAAACCAAATGAGCTTCTGCTAAGAACTTCAGCTCTTTTTTCCAGCACTGTGCTGCTTTAATGATCTACAATGAGATTATCTTCTCAAACCAGGTATTTTCTTTTACTTATGGAGCTGTTTTTTCCCCTGTTACTCCTTAATGCAGCTTTCCTGTAAAGCCCCCAGGTATCTTCAGTAGGTGATAACTGTTCCCCTGAAAACAATCTGGTTACTACTCAGAACTTGAAAAAGTGATTTTATGTAGACCACAGGCATCTCTTTGTTCTGCTTCAGTGCAAAGAGAGGATCTCTACAGTTTTATGTTGGTATAAGATGTGCATTGGATGGAGGATACGTATGGCAAGTCACAGAGGCAAAAGGAATGAATGTAAAGGATGAAAGTACAGAAAATTGGTGATGGTAGTCATGGATAATGAAATCTAAGTAGAATTTTGGTCTATCTGATAAATCAGTATGATTTAGATACCAGTCTCATCTGTTGGCTATTCAGACTTTATAATGTGTATCCACTTTAATTGAGAAGAATATCCAGTTTTATGAAAGGTTGCTTTAGCTGTAGTGGGTCATAGTTGTCTGAGGGAAGCATCAAGTTGCATAAGTAAAGAGTATGCCTGAATAGGCAACAAAATCGTTTATTACATTTTTCTTGGATGGAGTCTTCTCAGCACAAAAGAAAAATTAAATTAGAAGTAGTATATATAAATTAAGAGTTAAGCTGTTTGGAGCTGAATCTGTGCACTAATACTGTTTACTTTTTTCTTATTTGCTTTATGTAAAGGACCAACATTTAAGTTTTTCTCACTGGTAAAATCTTAATTTGCTTGTCATCATTTTTCCTGATAGGAGCACTTGCCAGACGATTTGTATCTGATTTGCTTGTTTCAAAAGCCCTTCAGAGTAGTATCAACATTAAGAATGGCTAACTTTTTTATGCCCTATGGCCAGTGTCTTCCTAGCAGCCTGTTTGGAGACCAGACAAGTCCAACAGGATGTTTCTACCATCAGTCTTCTGTTATCCAGCATAATGGAAGACTTTGAAACCTCAGCAAATAAAACCCCCCTGACATTACACAAGCCTGGGGATGTGCTGGCATAGAATACAGTAGAGTCACACTGTGACACAAGTTCATCTTGGATCTATAAAGTGTAAAGAGGAGGGAACCAGTCTCTTTCAGTGGTCCCCAGTGACAGGGCCAGTATGAGCACTCACTTAAGCACAGAAGGGTCCAGCTAAGCATCAGAAAACACTTTCTTGCTGTGGGGGTGACTGAGCACTGGCTCAGGCTGCCCAGGGAGGAGGATGGAGATGCATGGAAACATTCAAAAGCTGTCTGGACATAGTCCTGGGCAACCAGCTTGGGAGCAGGGTAGGGGGTTGGACTGGATGACCTCCAGAGGTCCCTTCCAACCTCAGCTGTTCTGAAGTTCTGTGATTAGAAGCTTTATTTCCATGTTGGTCTTGAAGGTCTTTAAGATATTGCAGCACCGGTAAGTGAGAGGTCACACAGTTTAGTCACAACCTTGTGTCTCAGATGACTTTGAGAACTATCCACCTATGTTCATGTGACTTAACTAATAAGGCTGGATGAGCTACAATGATTACATGAGAATCAGGCTGGCTACACACAGAGCCATATCAGATTTCTTAAACTCTGGCATAGCTAATTTGTAACCTGGAAAAAGCACTCATTAATAATTTAGAGTTTATAGTATGTCTGGATTGTTTCTGTAGTCTAAATGAATCTGGTTTTTGAGTGAAATGGAATTTTAGATCTTTATAAGGCTGACCTATATTTCATGAGCAGTTCCAGTCGTTATTGTTTACTTTGGTGTTCTGATTTTACCATTCTAAGCAAGATCCCAACACCACTGCATAATTAAATTTTACTATTCTGTTGCCAGTATTTTCAGAGACTGATTTTTGGAATTATATGGATGCAATTATTCTTGCTAGTAACATTCTTCGGTGTTTTAATGGTTCAGATAGACATCTCTGTGTGCAGGATTTTTTGGGGTCATGTTAACTATCCATGTAGAATTACCCCAAATTAAGGTGACTTAAAGAAAAGTATGGATACAAATTCTGTTATATAAAACTATAACTGTGAAGCATTCTTTTTATTTTATTATAATATGTTACAAAAATAAATGTTTGTTTGACAAGAATTAAAATGGTATTTTGCCAGGTGTCAGCTTCTATCCAATAGACAATTTCTTCCAGTTAAAAAAGAAATATAATGGTAGAACAAAACAGAGGAAGCTTATGCTCTAGAATGTCAGTATATTGCATAGTAAACAATAAATATATTAATATATGACAGTATATCAGTTTATGATACAGTTGCTTTTATGCAGTAGCAGTGTTTTAGGTATAACCTACTGCTTTCTAAGAATATTTTTAAGGGAAAAATAAACCAGGAAAGAACTGCTACATTTCAGGTGTGTGTGTGCATGAATGTCTATGTCATAATATCAGCTCTGCATCTATTTGCAAAGCTAAGCAAAACCAAAGTTTTTTGTTATTTCAGTCTGATGCATCTTCCCCTGAATGTAACCTCACAGCATGGATGACCTCTTTCCTTTATCCTCTGCTCTCAGAACACCATGGAAAATCTGGTCAAGTAGTCTTAGAAAACAATCCTAATTACTGTGTTCAGATTTTCTTTTCCTTCACCATTGTTAAAGGTCTTTTATTTGAAAGCCTACATCTGCATTCGGACCCACTGCTGTTGTATGAAATATACTATGCTGAAGATGACACATTTTCAGACTAATGGAATGTACTTTATTATTTTTACAGAGTACCAAGCTGCCATTTTGCATTTAAAGAGGGAACACAAAGAAGAAATTGAAACATTAAAGGTATACTTTGATCTTTATATTTTTCTTTCCCTAACTCTAGTGCATTTTACAGATTTAAGTTGTGCAAGCATGTACTTTCCATCAAATGTTAAGAATTTGTTTCTTTCTAAAAGTTGTTCTCAGTTGACTGCCAACTCATTCAAAATTAATCTAGTTAAAGTCCATATATGCACTTATATATGATGGCAAAAAGTAGTTTTACATGTTTCCCTTTTGTAGTTTTTCTTATTGTTGTACTCTTAAATTCGTCCTTGTAACTCAGTGCAGTACTTTTACATTTACTTACGTTAAGGCACTGGCATTTCACTATTCTTTCTCAATGAGCCATACTTCTATAGAAGGATTTTGCTGTAACTTTAGGCTGAAAAATAATCATGGTAATTCCATTTGTGAGACTTTGAAATTTTGTATTGAACATTCTTTATTGATGTCTGGTTTTGTAAGTGTAAACTTAATCATCTAATTGTAAAAATCAGAAATAACAAAGATTAATATTAGAACTCACTTTTCCTTGGCATGAGTGACTGATAAGCAAAGTGTTTTTATCACAAAAGCTGGAATTCAAATGGCAGCATAACTTAAAGTGGATGTGTTGAACAGTTCCGGTTTAAAGAAAAATTAACAGCATCTTCCTTTTATTATGGGTTGCAGTATATTCTTAGGCATAGCTGCACTGTGTTCTAACGTGTGTCTGTGTGCTAAATCCTTAGTATACAAGTCATCGAGTACAAAAGAGTCCATATTTTCTGTGTTAGCATTAACACAAATAGAATGGAAAACCCTGAATTTACTAACAGAGGGAGTCTGATAATGCATGTATTAATACATCGACCATGTCATTAGGCAGATCACACATAGTAATCATCACCCTAGTACAGTATTTGTACAACACAAAGTATTTCTGTCTTTGCATCTTCACAAAGGCCGGGATGTAATGGGCGTAAAATCTGTGAAGCTGAGAAAGCTCAGTGAGATCTTTGAGTGGGTTGGAATGATAGTGGCAGCCTGTGTAGTGAACAGGACAGGCAGCGTTCTCTGGTGTGTGTTGCATCTGTTAAAAATTCAGGGCAGGAAAATGCAAGGTAGCACTAAATACAACAGTAATGTACAATTAATAATAAATAATAACTCTTACAAACCATAGCGTAACTCTCCCACACAGGAACAGTAGCTGGATTCAAGGGGTATATTTATACATTTTGAGAGAGCATTTCAGAGAGTACATAGTCTCAGAGAGAAAATTGTGTTTCTGCTTCACAAGGAACCCTGGAAACAGTAGTGGCAGAGGACATAGGTACTGGCAGGCATCCATGAAAAATTGCACATCTCTTCCTTTTCATCTTTCATTAAAAGAATGTTCCTCTTGCACATCTTGTTTTCAATAAAGAGTACATCTGAAAGACCTTGGAGGAGAAGTACATTCATTTTTTGCAGTTCATAACTTTCAATGATGTAAACATTCTTTTTCAAATGAGATTGACCTGCTGGAAAGCAGCTTCCCAGAGAAGGACTTTGGAGTCGTGGTGGACAGTAAGTTGTGGCCGAGAGGACCAATGGTATCCTGGGATGCATTAAGAAGAGTGTGTCCAGCAGGTTGAGGGAAGTTCTCCTCTCCTAATGTCTCCAGCAGTGGTCCTTAGAAAACACATATATGAAATACAGAGTGTAAGGGTAATGCCTTCTTCCTCTGCAGTGCTTCTTTGGATTTTTTTTTTTTTTGGTTAAGTTTAAGTGTCTTCATTGTCTCTTTCTTGTTACTTCTACTACCACAGCCTCCATGTTCCTTCCTTAATGGTGTGCTGCGTGATTTTTTTTACCTCAGCCCAGCCTGGTGTAAAGCACCAGGTTCATAAAAGATGCATAGTGACTAAATTACTGAGAAATGTTGCCCTAGGATACCGTTTCCAGCTTTTGTTTTTTAAAGGTTTCCTAAAACAGAGTCTGCACACAAGTTGTGGTATATAGTACTGATCAACATTACAGTATCTCATGGTTCCATGACTTCTACATAGTATTCCTACTTTTTTTTTTATGACACTGACAATTAATTTCTTGTACTAGAATGTGACCCATCCTAGATGCATCCTTTTTGTTTGTACAGTTGGTTTGGAGTTCTTTTATTTTTTTTCTGGAACATGTAAAATGCCATGTAAAAATTTCTATGTAGTCCCAGAGTAAAGACCACTTAGTCTGAAAATATTTAATTCCTGTTTTCTTAATATGCCCTATGTCCAAAGAAGTTCAACACTAAGTTACTAATTTTGTGAAAAGGATGTCAAATCTTACTGCAGTATGCCGTTTCTTACAGTGGGTGAAATCTGAGGCAGATGTTGCTACATGGTCCTGCTGCTTTGATAAAGCAGAAATTGTTGGTTCTAAGTTTTCAGAGTTTTCTAAATGAAAGGATCTCATTTCAAACTTTTTTTCCCTTTTTTTTAATCGCATGTTGAAGAGGTTCTTCTATGTCCCTGATGTTCAAACATTTCAAAGAACAAATTTTTTGTGTGTGTAAATCTCTGTTGTTAGCCATTATTATTTTGTCTTTAATTTCAAAGGAATCTTTCCTGGTTTTTTGATTCAACTAAAAATTAATGGTTTTCCCTGAAGTCACTTCAGTCTGTAATATTTAATTATAACAGCAAAGGGACATGATTTTTGTTCATTCTTTATGTTCTGAGCATTTGCACTGGTAAAAGTGGAATGCATTAGAGAAGACCAGATATTGTCTGTATATTTGCTTTCTTGTGGCTTTTCATTATTTAAAGAAGGCAAAACAATAATTTTAAGGTAAAAAAAAAATGAATTACTATATATTGCTGTATATATAGTAATATATGTAATATAAAATATATGTGTATAGTATATACTATATATAGTAATATACACTGTATGTGTATATAGTAGGGTCTTTATATTATAAAATTTCATATGGGAATGTGTGGAGAAGTAAAATGGTGTCATGATTTAATATATAACTTGTGGCATTTTATTCTTTATAACAAAAAAAATAGTGTAGTGGATATCCCTGCTATTGAAAGTGCTGGAATTAAATTTGATTGTACTACGCATTGAAGGATCCTACAGACAGAAATTTTTCAGAACGAGCACTTGCAGACTGCCCCAAATCCCATGTATCGTTTTTATGAAGAAGGTTGATCATCATACTTTCTGGAAAAGATTAGGAGTGAGACCCTTATTCGTATGTGTAGAGGAGAGTTCTCTGAAGGTGAAAGCAATCAAAGTTGTCTAGAATCCATCCCTTGAAACCTGCATATAGCGGCATATAAGTGAGAGATCTGTTTAGCAATGTAAAGTATCCTGTACTTCTGTTCTGTTTCTTTTGGAAGTTAGTTTTTTCCCTTGACTATGTGAATGAAATTTCTAAGGGGTTTTTATTCTTTAAGATTTGTTATTGCTGTCTTCATTTCCTGTAAACTTCTTATGTACGCAGAGTACAACAACTTTACCCGTACCCCCAGTTTGAAAGGGTTGGTTCCTTGTTTGATGTCACATGAGATCAGTTCTAGCATGCATATTAAGTTAAGATCACAGTATTTATTACACCAAATAAATTATTGATGAATCTGTACCATATCATTGCATAATAATAAGATTAATTCATAACACCTCTTAATGGGTTTATTAATGCACATAATTCATCTGAATCAGCTACATCAAAATAGTCCTTAGAAAGGGTAATAGAGATACTTAGGTTTTACCGTTTACTCATTATTATTACTAGTTGTTGTGTTCCAAGCATTTCTTTAACTTTTCACCTGTTATTTACAAAAATTTGTGTAATATATTTTTTAGACATTAAACTACTTCTATTCTCCACTGTTGATTTTTTTTTCACTTTTTCTGCTCCTGCCACTAGATGTCAGCTAAGTCTTTCAGAAGTTCCTAAACCATGTCACAGCTTCTCTGTCATACTTCTGAACTGTGAGTGTGTGTGGTGGTAACATCCTGCTCACTATGCGTGGACCCGGTGCAATGTTAGTTTTAGGTCAGACATTAGCTTGCGCATTATGGAACTAGAATCAATGTTGCTCAGTAGATAATTAATAGCTGTTAGCACGTCAATGGTATTTTCCCTACAGAACTAAATCTACCCTATTTAATAAGCAACTAAGTAGATGACAGCAACTTAATATTAAATCAAAATATTATAAACTAACTACTGACTTCTGACAGGAAGGAATTATCTTGAAGGCAGTATTCTGATGGCAGTACTTAATAGTTAATTCAGCACATAGCTGTACAAGGGTGCAGTATACTTTTTATTTGATTTTATTTTTTCAATGAGTTCATTTGATAAAATGAGTTTAAAAGTTTTTTTCCTAATTTCTCCTTCTTCCCTTTATCACAAGAGCATCAAATACCCCTTCATCTTCAGCTGGAAGTCTAGTACTCCATTTGGAAGACAGAATCAAAGACCTAAGCTGTCCTTTAATTCTGTACCCTATGCATGGATCTTTCTCTCTGTTACAGGTTATTAGGCTTCTACCAACTCACTACGTCTTTTACATGTTCACAGACAGAGAATAATAGTGTCTTCAGCCATTAATCACGGGTTTCAAAAATAATATTAGAATATATTACATGATGGACATCATATAATATATAAGAAAGAATAGATATTTGATAATAAAATATAAACTCTAGGTAGATTGTAAATTTTACAGTAAATTTTAAATAATAAAATATTTCTACATCTCTCAAAGTATCTCACTGCATATTTTAGAAAGAGATATTTGTAGTTGCATCTAACACAGTTATCAATATATCATTGAATTTAAGAAATAGTGAATGCAGTTAGTGTAAAACTACCCATGACATGATGAAAGAACAGGCTGGCCTCATTTAGAGGAGAATGTATCATTGGGTATTCATAATGACCTTTTTGCTCTCCTTAGCTAAATTTGCATTATTGCAAAGGTTTCAGGAGCTGAAGTTTAGAAGAGGGTAGAAAGTAATTCCCATTTCACAGAAGAACTTTCTTAACTTTGAAAACAATTTCGTATCATAAGTAAAGATTGAAGAGTAGTACCTCAAAGTGCCACAGAAAAAGTTTGAAAAATGTGGAAGAAAAAGGACTGTGAAAATCATAGTACCAGTCAAAATTGTCTAAGAATTTCAAAATTACTAATTTTTATTTTGTACTGGGACCAGAAAGGCATAAAAACATTTTCTTAGTTACCAAGTGAAGTAATAAAATAAAGTAATAAAGGTCATCACCTGCGTGGTGACCTTTTCATCCTTTTACAAATCTGTTTTTACATTTTATGCTTCACAAGTCCTTGCCTGGCCCTTTGTCTTTCATTTTCCCTCACGGTCAGTGTGCTTCCATTAATGAATGCTTCCATTGCTCTTTAATTATGAGTGTAGCAAAAGGTCCTGCTTCTCCCTGCCACGTTGTGAATTTTGTAATTCAACTGTGGGAGGTGATGGTAGGAAGCTGTTGTCTGGCAGAATGCTTATCAAAACCCTTCTTTTACAGAAGTGGGTGATTTCACTTTTATTTTGACAATTTAAAATGTATTTTACTTATAAGTAAAAGTGAAATTTCATTTCAACTTCAGAAAAAATATCAGAAATCAGATGCTTTAACACTAAATCAAAATATTCTCAAATATTAGAAGTCATCTTTTTTTTTTTTAATAAACCATCTATTACCACAAAGTGGAACTTTTTTAACAAATTCAATAGAAAAATTTCTGACCTGGATGCTCTTAGGCAGGGTTCTTTATCATTCCTTTCTGGAAAAGAAAGAATTCAATTTTTTTTTTCCCTCATTTTTTTTGTGTGCATATGTGAATTCTTGCATAGGATAAGGATTTCAGTTTGTCAGATGTAACTATTTTGAAATCTACTATTAAAATATGGGCCCAGTGCTGAATAATCTTGAAAGCTTTGATATGCCACAGTACTAAACAAAACAACATTTAAGAAGGGGATAATATGCTGATGATTGGTAATAAGGTTTTGCTTTGTGATGCTGAGATTGTTGATTTTAACCATTATATGATGAAAGATGGCTAACTGCTTTGCATGTTCTTTACTGGATTTTCATGTTCCAGCATGCACAATAGAAGAAAATCTGCATCATGTATGTTTCTGTTGGGTGGAGTTGTAGCTCAAAGGAGCAGCCAAGGTCAGCAAGGGTTTATTAGTTGGTCTTTTCTAATGAGCTGTTCAGGCTTTTCAGCATTTCCATGTGGTGTTACTGATGAAGGTCTCCCAGTTTGTGGTTAATTATTGGTACTACTCTTGTCTAATGTGAAATGTTTCATTCTTTTGTGCTTAGCTGCTTGCTAAATGTATGGTTTCACCACTGCGCGTGTACTGTGTGTCTTGATGAATCTTCTTCTTGGCTACTTTGTCCTCATAAAAGCGTTCTCCCCGTTCACTGTGGAGCCTTTCAACAGTGCAAGACAAAGCTGAGAAAAACATGAAAAAGATGAGAAGGAAGAGGCTGAAGTCCTGTGAAATTGTGTTAAACTACTGCTAAGGCTCACAGACAGTGGGAGCAAGATTATCTTTAAAGTATGTATTTCTTGAAACAGAAAAATCCCAGCAGGAGAAAAATCACCTTGTAATGAAAAATTTGCATGGCCAGTGCTAGATGAGGTGGAGTAGAAGACCAGGGAATGATAGCAAAGGACAAGAGCAATAGAACAGTAACTTTCTATAAGGTGCATAGTCGCACAAAGAGCAAAAAATGCTTTCATCTCTTTAGAACCCCTTGTTGACAATTGCATCTTCATTCAGAAAGGAAGCTTGGAATGGTCTTCATGGTGTATGAAGTTATTCCTGAGTTCAGTACTTAATTATGTTTTAAAAATTTGAGCATTATGATTCCTATATTCATCTCGTATTCTATAATCACATTCTTGATGAAGTTTTAAGTGTCTCTGCTGTGCTCTGATACTTATGTTAAGCAAAATTCTGCCCCTTCTTTTTCATTGGCTTCCTATTTTCCATGTTTTTGATGCAATGCGCTTTTCATCCTTATTTTCCTATAGTATGTTTAAATTGTGATTGTTTTCTTATCTGATACTCTGAATATCCAGGAAGACTCTCTTCCTTTCTTGTGTTGTTTTTTTTTTGTCCCTGCTACTTGCTATGTCTTGTGTTGCTGCTCTGCTATTTTCATCAATACAGTTTCACTGTAGGAACTTGGATTGTTTAGACTCCATGTCAGCTCTGGAATGCTGTTAATTCCACATGTTGATCCAAGGATTCTCCTGTTTATTTAAGAAGTTACCACAGACCATATTCCATGTATTGAATACAATGAAAACCTCCTCAACTCTGTTTCAGCACAGGGACATAGTATTATAACATTAAAATGTGTGTAGAAATCAGCAAGATATTTCATAGCCTTACGTCTTCAGCAAGGCTGAGCTCCTCCTCAAATTTAGGCACAATACAAAACACTTTGCTTAATTAGGACTAACATGAAACTATTCTAAAAAACAAAACAAAAAAATCATTATAAACCCCTGTATTTATTATTGCTTGTGAAAGTTAATTTATCCCATCGCCTTAGTAAATGTTATATGCTCAGGAGAATAAAATAGAATGCATACTGTGAACATGATGACATTTTATTTTGACAGATTTGGAGACCTTTGTGAAATAGGAAACAATTGTCGACAGGAGAAATGAAGTGAAATGCAATCATGGGAGTGTAGAAGCCAGTAAAATCAAGTAGTATCTATGTTATCTTGCCATTTTGATTTTGAAAACATGTACTCCATGCCTCCTTGCCAAAATTACTTGATTTTTGATATTTACTAAACCAGGTGTTTTAAGTTTAATAATTGTAAGCCATTTCTCTGAATGAAATACATAATTTTCAGTAGTTTAAAAATTCTGGCTCTAATGTTCCTGTTTTTAGAACAGGGACAAATTTGGTGAGGATGAACATTTTGCTGATCTGTCTGAAATTAGAAATTTTGAAACAAAACTAATTTTTCTCATATTCAGTAAAGACTTCAGATTTTAGCAGCTTCTAACTTTTCAAATCTAGTGCTCATTGTACCTACTGAATTTTCTGAAAAAAATAATAATGTGACATTTCCACATAGCCACCAAAGACACCAAAGTTGTTATAAATAACACTGTGGCATAACTAAGTTCTGGTGATTAATGAGGGCTACAAGTCACTCCTGGTTAGGTGGAGATCACAGTTTCAAGTATACTTTGAAACTGAAAGCTAGGAGCCTTTCCTCTGACCCCCTTTTTGGTGGTGAAGCAGTGTGAAAGAAAAGCCGCTGGAATTTGAAGCAGACTATAAGACCTGGAAAGATGTATAGAGGCATGAGAGGTGGAGATCTAGATAGAAAATAGTGAGTAGAGACACTAGAATGAGACTGGGAAGCTGGAGGGGGAGTCAATACAGAAAACTGTAGGAGATAACTTGCAGAGATTTGGATCTGGGAATCACAACACTGCCTTTAGTTACAAGTGGACAGTTTCCACCAGAATATGTATTCTAGAATGAATGCAATCTATTCTGTATTGGATTTTATTGTTGTTGTTCAGTGAGTAATACCCTCCCTTGTTTATTAATAAAAATGTAATCTGAATATAGTTTAATTATGGATTTTTCAGTGTCACAAGTTTTGTCAGGATGTTTCATATGTATAAATTGGATTTTACAGTATGTATTCATATAGCCATGTATTGTTGCTATTCATTTTTTTTTTTTTGGAGATGTAAGGTATTACAAATGTACTGGGAAGCTTATGTTTGCTTATACATTCATATGACAGTTCATTTTTAACTTACCTTGCAACTACAAATTGGATTCCAGAATCTCGAGATAGTTGCTTATACAATAAGGTGTATCATTGGTTACTGCCTGAGAAACACTAAGATGATTTGTGGTTCATCTTGCATCAGTTTGAGACAGTATAGAATCTTTTTTTTCCAGGTCAGCATTATCATGCCTTTACTGTAATACTGTTGTGTCTCTTCCTCTAGTTCCATGCTTTCTTTATTATATGCCTTTCATCTTTGACACACATAATGCAGAAGTCTTAAAAGCTTGCAGCTTTTTCATAATACAGTTTTTAATTATTGTCTGGAATAATTCCCATCATGTTCACTGATTGAGGATAAAGTTTATGCATAGTTGTGCTATTTGAAACATGGATAAAGAGGGAGAGCATTTAGGTTACTCTGGCAACTATACTTTAGTTAAAACTTAGTTAAACTATAGTTTTCTCTTTTGAGTGATTGACCAAGGCCATTTTTTTTAACTCTTTTTGTGTGTGCAATGTTTTCTTCAAAGTCTGTAATGGGAACATCTAGAATAGGTGTGATGATACATAATTAGCATGTAGTATACATCAGTTTAAAGTAGGTATGTCTTCTGCACAGTTACAGTCTTTCCCATAATTGATGTTGCACTTATGTTTATCCAGATAGAATCTCTGGAGTTCATAAACTGTACCTTAGATAAGTGTGCTGGTATCTTTTACCTGCCAAGCATAACGTAAACATCTCTACAGTGTTAAAAAGAAGACTAGTTATAAACATGGTGTTGGTTTTTCTTCTAAATGTTACCTGATAGGTAAATATTTAGACTGTCTTCTGTTTTTACTACATAAGTTTATAATAGTATCTGCAGAATTGGAAGCTTCCTAGTTAAACTAAGATAGAAGTCATGAAAGATAACCTTGTGTGCATAAGATCTCCTCATATATTTTGCCTTGACGATGGTATCTACAGTTTGATTTTTTTCTTTAATGACTGCAATTGAGGCAAGTATTATACTGTCAATATGAAAAAATATCTTCCATCATGAAGTTGCGAGGAAGGGAATGGATTTTTTTTTCTCCTTCCATAGAAAGTGTGTTAACTTAATGAAAATTGTTGTTTTCTGAATGTGAAGCTGCATGTGAAATTAACCTCTGCCTTCATTTCATTTACTATAGAGAAAGAGGTAGGTTTTTTTTGCAGCATAATGTTTTATATTGAAGGAATGACTGTTTCACCAAGCAATCCATTTGTTTTGACATGTTGAGGTCCCTCTCTGTACCATGGGAGGAATGTGATAATTGTAAGCATCAGAGAATTACTCTTTTAGGTGACTATGTTCCTTAAAGTAAAATCAAACTTCTGTTATTATTTTAATATTTAGTGTCAAAAAGACACCAGAAAGTTGTTTTCCTTCCATAGCAAGCAAGTGAATGGCTTGTTACACGCAAAATCTCTTAGCTGTTTTTACTGGATATGTGACCTCTCTACATATAGGTAGAAAGTCAAGTTATCTCTTCAGTGTAGGTATTTGAATTTTTAGACAATGATATTCATATAGAATTAAAATCTTCAATATCTAAAAGCACAGAGTTAGTTTATTCTCATAGCAATCTTACAGCGCTATTTGGCTGATTATTTCATATTGAAAAGTAGTATTCACTGTTGCTCATTATCCTTCGATAGATACATAACTTTATCTTTGCATACTGTTTTCAGTGTGCTGTACTTACATTGATTTTTGCTTGAATCAAATAATTCATTTCAACTTAGCAGAATGTGATATGTATCATTACTTTCCTATGTAGTTACAAAGCTTAGTTATAATGGCTTAATCTTGGAGTCTGGCTGCCAAAGAAATTAGTTGTTTATACTGTGAAGCAATGTTGACAGTAATCTCTCCTTTCCTCTCTACCCCCTCTGCAAAAGAAAAGGAAGAAAAGAAGAAAAACAAGGTTGCATTACAATTCTGGCAACATCAGCCACACTAATAAAATCAAATTCAATGTTGTTTTACGACTCTAAATTTATGTGACTGCACAGGATCAAAGGATTTGTATCCCACTGGACTGCAAGGTCTATAGTTCATGGAAAAAAACCTCATCAAAAAGAACATTTTAGTAGTAAGGCTTTTCATTTTAATCAGCCACAGTAATAAAAAAGCTGTTAGGTGTCCAAAAACATTCTCCCAAGATCAGAGACAACTTGCTCTCTACTACAATCAGTTTTCTTATTGGATCCATACTGCCTCTGTAGTTTTTGTCACTGAAACTTCATCTTCAGCGTGTTTTCAGCCATTTTTTGGCATTGTTTTCACATTTTACATGCCAAATCATTATATGTATCAGGAAAAGTAATGTTTCATATAATTTCCCTGGCAAATGAGAAGTGCTGTAACTTATTTAAAGCTAATTGTCATCAATACAAGTGATTAACTAAAATAGAATTTTAAATACTGATCTGTATTTTTATATACTGTATTTTAAAATATTTGAATAGTGATAACCTATTTTTTCTTCTTGCATATAATTTTCTGAACACCAGCATAAAGCATAAATGTTACTATTTTGATATCTATATACTGACATAGTAACCTAGGCTGTCCTAAGAATAAGGTAGCAGCTGCAAGTGAGAAACAGAATAGGGAAGTAATTAAAATGTTTGTAATAGGAAAGGCTGTTGTTACTATGTTTGGATTCTGCATGCTAATTTTTATGGTCCTAGTTCAACAAAAGTTTGAAATCAATTTTTAACATATGGTGTGGTTTTATCTGTTAATTAGCTTGGCCACAGAGAAGTCGTATGGAATATATCATTTACATTTATTGATGTGTTGTATGTTGAATTGCCTCATTTCATTCTGCAGAACTCAAATGAATTCAACTCAGTTTAGCAATATGTAGAGATTTTACTAAATAAATTGTCAGAAAAAGTGCCAGTTTTCCCTGAAGTTTACAGGTAGGTCTCAGTTTAACTGGCTACTACTTTTTTTTACCAACATTTATTTATACAAACATATATCCCATTTATTTTTTTTAGCATAAGCTAATTTACATTTAGAATCAACACACAGTCACTTTCTGCAAGGGTCATTCCTTTTCTGCATGACATGACATGTATTGGGTGTTTTATGGCCTCTTGTAGCTTCTGTACACTACTTGCTTGCAAAATTATAGTGGGTATGGTATTTCCTTCTCACTAGTACCTGCAGGCTAATACATGCAGGCTTATATAGTGTTTTGTCAGTTGAATATTTTCATTGTTTTATTCTTCTAAAAAAAATTAATTCAAATAAATGGAAACTTTAGTATTAATGGGGATTTTTAAAAGTGAACTACCAACCATATAAAAATCTACATAAAATGCTGAATTGTCTACTATTAATATTTATTTCTTAATAGCATGAATTTTACCCCTTTAAGTACATGTTTTAACAATTGACTTTATTAAGGAATATTTAGTCTAGTTAGGTGCTTTACCTCAAGAGATGATACTGCTTAACAAATGTTACAAGTGTGTGTGACAAGAAGTTAGTGAATCAAAGGTATTAATATTTTTCAACTTGATACATATATCAGATTCAGGAATTATTTAGATTTCAGTGAAATGTCTCTATGGGCACAGAGAGGCTACAGTAGAGTACATCAGGTGCTAAAGTCGACATAACAGGATCCATAAATATGGAGTGTGATGTGGAGTACAGTGAACATACCTAGAGATATTTTTTCCATGTATTGCAATTCATAATGATTGCAGGATTTTGAGATTACCAAGAAATTTCAAGGACAGATTAAGGGTTTAATCTGGATGTCAATTAGAAGTTACAGAGAGGGGGAGGATTTACTCTTAATAGGAGTGTCTGAGTAAAGCTACACATAAATAGCACAGCTGCACAACTACAGATGAGCTGTTGTGAGCTATGTATTGTATAATAAAACTCTCCAAGTGAGTTAACCTGTGTAATCTAAAACCGTTGGATGGATTGTCTTTATAGAGCCATTAGACTCAATATGTACAAATGCACTGGCTGAAAACTTACAAATCTAGCCTGGTTAGTATTGATTTGGGGTCCTGGAAAATGGTTAAGAGGAGGAAGAGAAGGCAGAAAGCATATATAAAGAATTAAATCGCTAAAGAATGGCAATTCTTAATTTAGAAGAATCACTTCATAGTAATATAATAAAAGTGAAGGATGACAGCTTGTAATGAATCGAGTCATTTCAGTGACACATTTCCCATATGGTAGAATATACGTAGAAGATGAAATAGGAAAGACAAAGAGAAAACCAGCACTGGGAATTTCAAGGAAGTGAGTTCAGGAGCAAAGCATAGGGGCAATACAACTGATATACTATACAGAGGCACAAGAGTGAACGGTAGCTGAAGATGTTGCGAAATGTTTCTTAATTTTGTACCCAGAATAGAGTGTATAGAAAGGAAGTACTGAAAACCCTATCTCCCTCAGCCTGTCCTTGTAGGAGAGGTGCTCCAGCACCCTGTTGGTCAAACATGACTTGCCCTCGGTAAAACGATGTTGACTGCTCCTGGTGATCCTCCTATCCTTGATGTGCCCAGAGACAGCACCAAGAATAAATTGTTCCATCACCTTTCCAGGGATGGAGGTGAGGCTGATTGGTCTGTAGTTACCTGGGTCCTCCTTGCCCTTTTTGAAGATTGGAGTGACATTGGCTTTCCTCCAGTCCTCAGGCACATCTCCCGTTCTCCACAATTTACTAGATGATGGATTACCAGGGTCTTCCGTCTTGGCCTTTTTGAAGACTGCAGTTGGCTTTCCTCCAGTCCTCAGGAACCTCTTCCATTCTCCATGATCTTTCAGAAATGATGGAGCTGGAATGTTTTTGTAGCAGAGAGAATAGATATTATTATGTTAATTCCTTCAGTTTCTCATTGATTTTTTTTTTTGTAGTACAAAGAAGTACAGTTTGCTTGTTTTGCAGGTTTTTTCTAACAATAAGAAAATACAGCAGATGGAGTGCAAAACATCGTGCAATTCTTCAAGATCATTTTTCCTTAGGTTGCCTTTAAATACCTTCTTGTATTGAGTGTGTTGTTTTCTTGTACATTCATTCAGTTGTTCATTTACTTATTTGGTTTTTTTTTGAAGTTAATCTTGGTTAGATGGTGTTTCTTCCAGACAGGATAACGAAAAGGACGGAATGAAGTTTGTCTCTTTATTCCAATCTAGAAATACAATTTTATTTTACTTTATATACATCAGGATGAGTGGCATAGAAAGGAGAAATTCATGAGTGAATTCAGAATTCCAGGTTGCTGACATTTGTTCTTTCTGGTAGATAAGTCACACAAATTGTGTAGTTATACTGCCAATTTTTAAAATTGATCAGACCTCAGATAGTATAAATACGGGTCTCATAAAGGGTGGACACATTAACTGCATTAAGCTTTCTGTCTTTTGTTACACTTTCTGTAACAACCTCCTTAAGCTCACAGTAATACATGTTTTTTTATGAGAGCGAGCTTTTAACATCTTCACCTGTTAAAGGAATATGCATTGTTTAAATAATAGCAATCCATCTGCTGTATATGGTTAGAAAATATTAAGTAAGGAAGTTTTATGGAAGATGCATTCCGAGCCATCCTAAATGTGTAACTGATATACTCAGAACACCTCATTATTAAAATTCTTAATATCGGGAGTACAACTTAATCATCTAGGTTTCCTTTTCTTAAATAGAATTTTTTACTTTTATATTTTAAATAATTAAGCTATTAAAGGTCTACTTTGGTTTTTGGATGTGTGTTGATATTTGGCATGTCAAATGCAGTTTAATTACGATGTTGAATAAGTGTGCTACTTAGTTGTTGGAAGAATAATATTTTTTTAATGTGTAATCAAATAGCTACATGCTCGGTGTCTATTTATAGGTTTTACTTGAATGTAGTAACCTGAGATTGAGGATTGCTTCATAATATATCCTTGTAGAAAATGCTAATTGCCCAAAGAATTATAAATCTATCTTTACAAGTAACTGCAGGTCTTGTTAAATGAGAAGTTGTATTTTACAGTGTATCAAAATATTTTCACAGTAAATATTTAAGTTATCACTCTTTAAGTGATTAAGTGCTTAAAATGTTATGTGAATTTTAAGCCTTTTAATTTTAATTCTGTATGTTGCAGTGTAACCTGGTATATTGTAATGATGTGTGATACCAATAATTTTGTATTCCAAAATTATTTGCTATAAGGCTTTTTCAACTACCGAAATGCTGATAATTATTACATAACTACATTTTCAAAAAGATATAGAAAAACAATGTTCTGTGTACCCACTACATCCCCTTTTCTTCCCAACCACTTCTGCTATGTTTCCTCTACAAGGCTATGTAAGTAATATTTTTAAATTAGAAAGAAAATTGAGCTCTGGGAATGTTTGAGAACAGTCAATCGTTTAGCTTACTTTTTTACTATGAGGTATAAGAATAATCCTTGAAAATGTAGATATACCATATGTAACTGATTATATTTGTTGACGTATTTGTTGGAGAGGAATTTTCATTTTTACAAAAAAGTGGCACAGATTTTTTTTTTCATTGAGAAATCCTTTGCTAAATATCTGATTGTTTTTAAAATTTAAAACAAATGTATGTGTTTTCAAAGACAGAGATCTAACAAAAAAGGACTTTTTTTCCTTTGTCAACACAATGCAAGAATAAAAAGAGTGAGTTCTTCCAAAAACTGAAGATGAAATTACTTAGAATGAACAAATCCAAAAAATCAGAGACTGTCTGTGAAAAATTTCTTTTTCCTGTCTTTTCTATACACAGTACTTTGATGGCCAAAATACTACTTAAAAAAAAAAAGCTGTAAAGAAAAAAAGAAAGAAGTTTTCAAGTCTACATTTTTCATTGGCAACTCAGTAATTCTCATTTTTTTTCTTTTCTTTGTCATCTCCCCACCTTCCAGCATGTCCTCATCTAGAAACTATATCCTTAGATATTTTGGGTCTTCTTTGTTTCCATATTTTTTTCATTTTCATGGCTTGGCATAAGTAACTAATTAGACACAACAATCAGTGTATAAAGTCAGAGATGGGAATAAAATCAAGCTCACTTTCTCTCTACTATGTTGTATTTCCAGGCTAATTAGGGTAAAAGCTAGTAAAAGTGTGTTTCTCCATTAAAAAAAAAGTCTGTCTCTGATATACATAGAACAGCTTTGTTCATTAAAGACGTGCCAGTTTTACACAGTTGCTTTTCAGAGTATTGCACTGTAAACACTAGTGAGAAAATATTATGCAAGCATTAACATTATAGTTTCAAAGCAAAAGTTCTGCATATTGCCTGCTCTAAACATTGTTTCAGAGAACAATTTTTTTTCTGTGTCTTACTGTTACACCTTTTCAGGATTTTTTTGAACATTCATGGTGCAAATAAATCCTAATTAATAACAAACCAACTGATGTTTTGAATGCTTGAATGTATATTGCTGTAGACATTTATGGTTTCCTCATATTCATACATACAAATTGTTCTAAAACTTTTCATATTAACGTAACTGTATGTCATGGTTAGAAAGTCTTTGTATAAATAACATCATATAAAGCAGTAACACAACAAATATACTTAACTATATAGACTATAATTGACTATATTGACTGTATTAAATGAGACTGTAATGTGTTACCTGTCAGAGCACAGAGACAAGCTGTCACATTGGTATTGAGATTTGTCTGTGTCAATACATGTTATCTCTTCAAAGATATTTAGAAAACCTGTAGGCTACATTTTGAATGAGAAGATTTAGTCTTTTTCTTTTGTGCTTAATTTATCTGCTTTATCATCTGAGACAACCATCATTAGTAGGAGTATTGTACACTGATGCATTTCTCAGGCTTTTTCTTTCATTGAACATACTGTTATGTTCCTGAGTCTCACAGGACCAAGGCTGAGCTGTTGACATTATTTTATAAAATGTATCATGCCTTTTCTCTCTGTGTTGTGTCAATTCACTTAGCAGTTACAAAAAGTCAGACAGTCACTGGAGTCATAGAGCAGAGCACTGGTTCTAAGCAGAAAAGACAGGAAGACATTGGCAAGCCATTCCAAAAACTGTTCTTGTTTTCCATGTTACAGTATATCAATTTTTTTGGTATTTGCATAATGGTCTATCATGTATTTTAGCAAGAGGAGTGATTTTTTAAAATATTTTTTTTCAGAGGAGACTTTTTTTTTTAGCCATTAATGGTAGTATATTTTTAGGAAGAGTCTAATTTACAGGTTGCCTAAACTTGCGTATAAACATCTGTGTTTAAGGGAACTGAGAGTCAGCTGGGATCATTTGCTCTGGTGAGGTGATTTTACTCAAGGAAAATGGATCGTGCCCATTCCACTGGCAGACACCAGACAAACCTTGAGAAATTGAAGTGCTTCATGAGTACAGCTGTCCTGGTGAGGCAAGAATAGCAAATAGCAAAAAAAAAAAAAAGGCACGGACCTTATTAAGTCAGAATCAGAGGAGCAAAAACTCTGAATCCTATATTCAGAGCAAGAGCAGATCTGGGTTCTAAATAAGACTTTCAGGGGGAGGGATAGGCTAAATGAGGGGGGAATTATCCAGTAAGGGTGCGGTAAAGACAAAAAGCAAAGTACATTGAACCTAGAAAATAATACTGAATGAGCTGCCTCAGACTTCAATTGCCATGATCATGAATGCAGGGATGGCATTTTTCTTCAAACTGAATGTACACATAGCTTTTAGTAGCTGAACAGAGTGCAAGGATTTTTTATTTCATATGACACTTCTGTGTATGTATCCTAATACAGAGCTGTTGACTCATGATCAGATTGTGACATACTATCCTTCACAGATCCTTTTTTCCTAGAACTGCCATAGTACTGTCTAGTACATAGGTCTGTCCCTTCAGTGCCTATGTATGTTGCAGTACTGTTTTGAATCATAGTAAAAGATTTCAGTATTACTTAATCTTATTTTGGTGAACAAGTTCTGTTTTGAGATGTAAGGTGTTTAAAATAAAACCTTGTTCTATTACTTACTGCTCTTTTATATTGCAGCCAGTTGGATAAGACTGTTCTTTTCCATCGAGGAGTTATTCAACACAAATTTCCAATGTGTCATTTTTGTTAAGCTTGATTTGCTTTTTTGTGCTCAGTAATTTTAGATTTAATTCCAGTTTATGTTAACATTATTTATTTTATTAACATGAAAATACTTTTGAAAATATGAAAGAGTAAAAAGCAAGACAAAGCCTAAAACTATCACCTCAAATAAAATTTTGAGTTTCGACCACCAATTTTGTTGTAAATTAAAGTCTGAAGTTCTGTAGTTGAAAAGGTATATAATCATGTAACAGTTGCTTTCATGCCCGGTTAAATGTAATAAGTAGTTTTGTTAAATACTGTGCTTGTTTTACAGTGTGCTTTTAAGGTGACTTCAGATTTACTGCTGGGAAAATCTTTAAAGTTCAAAGTAAATTGTTCTATTGGAGAGTTTTTGATGTCCAATAGAGGCAAAATACTATGATAAACAAAATAGCTAAGTTCCCTAAGGCAAGCTTGCTTCATTACCTCATTTATCCATCAGTATTCTGTGTTTAAAAAGAAAGTGATTGCTCTGGAGCAATTCAAATGACAGAAAATGTTGTGATAGTTGAACTGTACTAATGATTAGGCTGAGCAACAAATTTTGATAGAGTGGGAAAAGGAAAGGAAATGAAACAAAATGAAAAGCCACACAAAAAATGTTCTATTTGTTGTACATATAAGTTATAGTTCTTCTATAAAACTAATATAAATTGTGTTGTTTCCAAAACAAATATCCATTTGATTGTCTTTGTAAGGCTTTAAACTTCATCTCCCATCTTTACACTTGCCAGTTAAGAAAAGGAGCATTTTATAGCCAGTATTTTCAGATAATTTTTTTACTAACTTAACAAATTGATTGGAACACAACCTAATCATAGTGTTTTAAGAACTAACATATGGTGTTCGCATATCTATCCAAGATTCTTGGTATGATACAAACTTGCATTATATGCCATACTGAGCTACACATGCATAACTTGGATGTGTGTTAATGCTGTAAACTATTAACTCTCACCTAATACTCAAGTTGGAATGATAAGTAGGGAGAGCTATGTTCCCACTTCTGACCAGCACTATGTGGGAATATTTGAAGTGTAAATTGCTGTGCCTGCAGGAATTTGGGAAAATTGCAGCTCATTAGCTGCTTCAGTTGAAATGTTGGCTTCCCCTTGTGCAGAGATCCTGAGAGGAGCATGCAAAACTCTTTCAGGAATCACTGCCGTGAAAAGAAACAAGATAACACCAGTCAGTTACCTGATAGCATCATGGCATAACAGAAAATAGCTTGTAGAGACTTAAACAATCTAGAATAGCAGTATTGGATTGGATTATTTGAAGGAGATATTTCTGTGTCAAATGGTTTATATTTTTCTGATACATGGTAAGAAAAGTGAGAGGTTTTTTTCTTTCTTATATATATTCTTGAAATATTGTTATTTCCTTCTACCTCAGTGAAACCCTCTTTATCCTCTTTGTTCTAAGATTTATTTTCCTGAGATTAAAATACATCTGGTAGGAATGAAGTTTTAATCTAGTAGTAAAGAAAAATTTGAAGGAGAATTTATGTATACCTCTGTGAATTTAGTTGATGATAACACTTCTAATAGATAGAGAAGGTAATTTAATTTGTTTATTTAATGTTTTATCTGTGAGGAATTTACTCTTCTATTATGTTTAATCTATTTTTTAATTCCTAACATGTTAGCTAGATATATATGGCATATTTATGAAATGAAACAGTCAGTAAAATAATTTAAGTATAATACCACTTGAAAAAGGTAACTTTTTTCCCTAATGGACTATTAATTATTGCATTCAGCAATTAATTAAAAAACAAACAAGTTTTGTTTTGCTGCAACACACACTACTTATATTTCTTTAAAGACAAGTAATTATCCATTTATGTAATAGCTCGCAATAAAGCCATTTAGAACTGGTAAAGTATTTCTGGTTTTGTCTAAAGAAAGAACATAGTCTAAATGTGATGATTTTTAATGATTGCAAAATAAACAGTTTAGAAAAATACTTGCACCAAAGGTTTTTTCTTGTTGTTTTACAGTCTCAGTTTGAACTCAGGGTCTTCCATATTCGTGGAGAACATGCTGTATCAACTGCTCAGCTTGAGGAAAGCATTGCATGTCTGAGGAATGAACTAGATAATAAATTAAACAGAAGAAATGAAAAAGCAAAGGATATTGGTGTTTCTACTGAAGATGATAACCCACCAAAGACATACCGAAATGTATGTATACAGACTGACAGAGAAACTTTCATAAAGCCTATTGAAGAAGAAAACAGAGCTGTGAAAAATAACCAAATAGTACCCAAAAAGCTTAATATTTCTTCTTTGTCACATAGTATTTCTGCCCAAAGTGAAAATAAGGACAATAACAATGTACAGTCTTCAGAAAGTGTCTTATCTTGTCAACCAAAACAAATCCTGCCTCCTCCACCACCACCACCTCCTCCTCCCCTTCCTGATTCTTCAGTACCGGGTTTAGTTCCTCCACCACCACCTTTACCACCAGACCCAACTTCACTGACATCTCAGTTTGGATCTGGTCCACCAGTGCCACCTCCACTTTCTGAAGGATGTTGGAATTCTCAAGCACTGCCACCACCACCACCACCACTTCCAGGGTTGGGACCTCCTCTTCCTCCTCCACTGCCCGGATCTGGGTTACCTCCACCCCCTCCACCTCCTGGAGCTGGGTTCTTTTTTAATAGCACTTTATCTTCAAACCAAGGTCCTCGAAAACCTGCCATTGAACCTAGCCGTCCAATGAAGCCTTTGTATTGGACACGGATACAATTACAAGGTAGCAGGTAAAACATATTTATTTGAACTTGGAGTTGCTATTTATAGGCCATGGTATAATGGTATGTATGCTATGTAAGGCTCCATTGCAAACAGTTAACAGTCTAGCAATATATAACAAAATCAGTATAGAGGCATGGAACTTATATGTTTTAAGAAAAAAAAATAATCAATTCTAGAAGTCTAAAAATAGATAAAGTATTTTAAAATATTAACCATAAATTAAAATGGTATGCATTATGAATGGAAGTATGTGCATTACAACAAAAAGAAATTTTGTCGTCTTTTTCCCCCAAATCCAAGTACTCCATGTATAACTCTAGCAACAGGGTGGTTCCTAGACCTAGCACTAAAAAGAAAAAAGGTAGCCAAGAGATTAGAAAGATTTTATTTTATTTGGTTTAAATTTTAATTAGAATGAAAATTTAAATGTTAAAGTTTGTTTAGGTAAGAACTTAGGAGTTTAATTTTTGCTTTCCAGTCACTTCAGGTGATACCATCTTTAGAGCACTGTATTGTATCATCCGCTATGATTGCAGTTCTAGAAACAGTTAAACTGGAACCTAACCTCTGTATGTAATTCTGTCAGAGTAGGAAGAGTAAAGCATATGTAATATATATTTGCAGATCAGGACCCTGTAGTAGGAAGCATCCATTATGGATGGGGTCTCAGTACTGATAGAAATGTCTATAGTTTAAAGAAAAATAAAAGAAAAAGCAATCTTATTGTGATTTAGTGCTGGGATAAAAGGCTAGATACACTTGAGAGAAGGGATGCCATCCAGAGGGACCTTGGCAGGCTTGAGGAGTGGGCCTGTGCAAACCTCACAAAGTTCAGCAAGACCAAGTATGAGGTCCTGCATCTAGGTCAGGGTAATCTGCAGTCTCCGTACATGCTGGCAGATGAATAGATTGAGAGCACCCCTGCAGAGAAGAATTTTGGGGTACTGGTGGATGAAAAACTGGACATAAACCAGCATTATATTTAAACACTGATAAAGAAAATACATGCATTTAAGTGCATTTAAATATGCGGTTTAGTTAACAGATTTTTCTCTGAATTAAATTTTATGAGAATAGAATAGAATTTTATATTCTGGTATAATAAAGCATTGTGAGGTATTAATATTTTATATAAAATGTTTGACAGGAGCAAAGAGTTAATGAAATGCCAGTTGTATTGTTTCAATGATTTAGAATTAAAGACATTGATATATTTTGGAGACAGAAATTAGATCACTTTGTTTTACTTTCCCAAAATTACCTGAAAATAATTGCTTCATAGTGAATAAATAGTTGGTTCATAAATAACCATTGTGATTGACTCAGTGAAATCAAAACATTTGTTCTGGAATGCAGCTGGTTCATAGAGATTTGTTTAATGCAAGATAAGGTCTAAGACAGCTTTCTGGTGAACTGCTGGTTACCAGATGTAATGGTCCAGCATTTTCATGGTCTGCACTAGAACTGGAAACTTCTTCAAGGATCTGCTGCTCAGATCAGCAGCTATCCAGGACTTCAAAGTTCCTCTTACTGAGCCGGA
The DNA here is from genome assembly GCA_013399075.1 of Chloroceryle aenea. Taxonomy (NCBI): domain Eukaryota; kingdom Metazoa; phylum Chordata; class Aves; order Coraciiformes; family Cerylidae; genus Chloroceryle; species Chloroceryle aenea. Next base: position 156,597 of record VWZY01006692.1, on the reverse strand, counting down.
AAGAATCCTTCATTCTTCAGTGTAGCTGACAGTATGGCTAATACCAGGGAGAATGAAGCCATGGAGCTGTAAGCATGTCCTGTGACACAGAATATGCTGCATCAGCAGATGCCAATGGAATTCCTTAAACATTCACAATAGTAAATGTATTGTTGAATATTAAGAATCCTAGAACTGGAAAAAATAAATTTGATTCCCATTAAAATTGGTAGATACTGCATTTTGTTACGTATTATATTTTATAACAGTATGTTTAGTGGCATCAGCCATTTGTATTTTGTAGGGTGTTTCATCATTTTTCTAATGGCAAATAATTTCACTGCCTTTTAGTGACATCTGCTGGAAGATGTGGGCCCATCTTCTACTGATAGACAAGAAGAGAACTCAATTGTCCCACATATTTTCCTGAAGCACTGAAATTTTGAAAGAAAGCTCATTCAGAATTGAAGTGCTGTGTTTGCAGCACTGGGTAGTATTTTCCTCAAATCCAGATAAAACTAGGGCATTTTGTAAACGAGTTCCAAAGTGTCCCAAAACTAAATCTGGTGTTGGAAGGGGGAAAAAAAAGAAAGAAAGATAATCTACATTTAAAATTCACAGTTGGATAGAGCAGAATACTGGTTAGTCTCCCAAAATAGAGTCCACATAATAACTCTAGTTTCTCAGGACTGTAACAGGGATGAGTGTGAGCATACAACATCTGTAGCTAACATGAAGTGAATCAAGTCCTACACAAATAACTCCAAATGTTCTTGAAATGTGCTTGTATTAAATTTATTCACTAGTTGGCAATATTGATTATTTTTATAAATCTAATTAGATTACTGGGAACTTCTCAAAAAAGCTGCTGTTGAAATACTCCTTATCCTAACTGAAGTGCCAAAAATCACTCAAGATGTATTTGCAGATAGTCTGGCAGGCATGGATACTGAATCTATCATGGATCTTAATCTATTATGGTTAGATCTATTGTAGGCTTTCATAAGTTTTTATTGGAAAATTAATTATAAACTTTGCTTCTTTAGGAAATCTTCTATGCCAACATTATGGGAATCACTAGAAGAACCTGATATACTTGATACTACCGAGTTTGAATATTTATTCTCCAAAGACACAACTCAGGAAAAAAGAAAACCATTATCAGAGACTTATGAAAAAAAAACCAAGGCCAAAAAGGTATTTATTGCTTCTTTGTATTTGCGTTTTTGTGTCACTGTTCAGTTTTACATATTAAGAAGACTCCCTTTTCATTTAATGTTGAATGAACAGATAACAGATAGATTTGTAAGTCTCATTTTAAACAAAATAGGTGTTGGTTCAACTCTTGCTTGAGAATGTGGGGTTATTGTTTACCTTGGAAGATTTCTTGCTTTTGAAAATGGAAGTTCCACATCCCAGTGAGGTAGACAAAATACTGTATGGGAGAATTTAATAGAAGTTCTAATACATGAGTAAAAGTGACAACATTTCAGTTCACGTTTGCCATTGAACTGATTTTATAATTATAGGGTGTCATTAAGTTACTCTAAGAGACCTCTCTTCCACTGAGATGAATTTTATTGGAAAGAATAAAGCAAAATAAAACTATTAGAGGTTTCGAATAAGGAATGTCAAAAATCTTTTTTCTGGTATGGTTAAGGAACTGTGTCGGGAAGGGACTGGACAATCATGTCTTTAATGGCCAAAAGTTTTTGTTGTAGCTATGTCATTACCTTAGCGCAGATATTATTTGCCAAAGATATGATGTGTTACAGAGAGAGCTTGTACTTGTCAATTACTAATTGCAGGTAGGACAAAGAAATGGCATTAGTATTTGCTGCAGAAAAAGTTCAAGACTGAATAATAATAGTACTGTTTTCATAAATCACTGTGGCCATATATTAGAAATCCATTTCAGTATATACTATATCATACAACTGGGTTTTTTGAGTTTACCTTCTTGGAACCACAAGAGGGCACTTTGTATGTAAGCTGTGCTAGTTACCTTTTTCAATTTTATGATACATAAGATGTTAAATATACTTACATAGATACATATCAATGTAATCAGGTCTTTCAAAATATCTTCGATCATAAACTTTCTCTATAGTGTCATGTCACAATAGTTAATGAGAAGTGCAAGTAAGACTGTAGAATACGTAAAATTTCAACTATTTATATACCCTAAAGAAATTATTAATTGTTACAGTCCTTCAAACAGTAGACTGATGCTGGACCTGAACACCTCTGCGAAAAACATTTTGACATATTTTACTTGACAAATGCATCTAATGCATAGGGCATGTAGTACCCAGCTATATCTATAAATCCCATTAGTACACATTTCTGATGCCCTCTTTTTAAAATTTATTTACACATTTCATTAGTTTACCTGTTTCAGAAGGAATTATTTAATGCAGGTGTCTGAAGAACTTTGAAGAAGAATGTATCCAATGTAACTTAAGTTAGAAATAATGTGCACAAATATTTATCTTTGTAAATGAATATACCTATTTCTCTGTGTGTATGACAGCAAACCCGAGGGAGAATTAGGCCTTTATTCTAAAACATGACATTTCATTTTTCTTTTTCCTTGCTGCTTTGTAAACTAATTTATTTGCTATAGCAGCACAATTTTTAATGTTCTCTTAATCCAAAATTCAATTGGATTATTATTACTCTGTACAAAATAGTAAATAATGGTGTAATAATAAGTATTGTTCCTTTTTTTACATCACTGAATTATTCTGTTTTGTTATTAGATGTAGACTTACTACTTTAAGACAAGGGATATTCAGTGAAATCAATGAAATGAAAAGAAGTTTATTTAAAGTCCTGTGCAAAATCACAAAAATAAATCCTCAAAGAGATATATTAAGAGTTATATCCATTACTACATAGTTTGGTAAAACTCCTATGATTATGATCATGGTATTACAAAACATGGGAATTGTAGAGCTTTCTGTGAAAATTTCAAAAACTCTTGATCAACAATATTAAACTTTATCTGCATTTGGCCAGTTTAAAAATTAAAATAAATCAACTTCTAGAATTCAAATTAAATTTGAGTTTAACTGAGTATAGAAGCATTTTTGTATTGTATATCCTGTCTTTCCACCTTTCTCTGTTAAATGACTTATAGTAGCAGCTGAATATTTTTACAGACAGTTGGTCCTCTTAGATGGTCCTGTGTTTTTTGTTGTCTGTCTGAAAGCCCAGATGTCTGAAGACTGGCTCCAATGGATCGATCTCAGTGGGCTACAGTAGTAGAGAGGAATTTTATTTAGTTACAGGAGGGTTTAATATTCGATGGTAAGGGAAAGCTCTTGTAGATTAGCATAAAACTATGAGCTCTGCTAGCCTCTTTTGTGCTTTCTCATGCTTTTTCTCAGCTCTCAACTTCTGCTGTTTGTTTCCTAACAATTCTAGGGTTTTTATAAAAATTTTTAAAAATTTGCTTCAGTACTGAAACTTGTGCTTGTCTGCTCTAAAGAATGATACAGGTGTCATGGAATATGAAATTGTATAGTCTGGTTAAAGATGCTTTCTACACATTAAGAAAGACATAAGTCTTACTGGATTCATCAGATAATTTTCAGCTGATGCTGTGTCATTTTGTAAGGTAGTAGTTTGTATTTGGACTAGGAAAGCTATTTTGTTTAATAATACATGTTAGTGGTGACCTATTCACTGCATTAAATCACTTCTCTGCACAAACTTTGTCTTAGTTCATACCATCTTTCACAAACTAAGTTCGACCTGCTTGGTATTTAGAGAAATGACAGATGAAGAGGTGGTGCAGGATTTCTTATTAAAACATGATTACTTAATACTTTTCTCCTTGAATGAGAATTACATCAGTGTCTAACAAGAAAGTTCTTATGCAATTGAAAGATTCTGTCTTCCAAATTAGAGGGGAATTGTTTCTCATTTAACTGTGTCTCCTTTATAAAACTAAGGAGAATAACAATCAGTGGCTTAGTCTGTGAAATGAATTCTTCTGTGGAAAGCATATTAAGCCTATAGGAATTTCAATTTATGCTATTCTCACCCATTTGTCCAGAGAGGAAACATCAACATAGATTAAAATATTCACTGTATTCTCTGCTTTTATTGCCTACAGCTGATAGACATTTACTAATTTCAGCCAAAAATACCTAAATCTTGTCCTACATGAAGGGAATGGGTGGTCCGCTTTCCAGTATTATTTTGCAAGTTATGCTCAGAAGTGAAACTTCAGAGTATATATTTATATTTGCATATGTATTTATAATCATATATATAATGTACTTACAATATAATATATAATGTATAGAACAAATATTTATAATATAGAATATATTTATACTTATATATATACTCAGTGTCAAAATAGGAGAACACATTGAAGATTCTGTGGGCATCTGCGCTGGGTCTAGTTACCTTGATATTTTTACTTTTGACCTGGATAATGGAATATTAAGTCTGCAGCAACCACCTAGCTGCAAGAGACTCCAAATATACTGGAGTAAACCCTTTAGAAAGCTTTCATGTATCAGAGATACAGTCTGAAATACAGGGATAAGCACAAAACTAATACAGTTGAACACAAGGTTAATAACACTCAGGATATTCAGCTACCTAAAAATAAGAAGGTATACAACTGGTTAACAGCTAGGTAATAGTTTAGCAGAAAGGATCTCTGGATTCTAAAAGCTCACAAGGGGACCATGAATTTTCAACTTATGGTACTATGAAAATGGGAAAGCAAAACTCTGATAGATAATAGAAATATTGCTTGCAAGACAATTGCCTCATCCATGTCTCAGTTAAGAACTACATTTAGATTTGGGTGTTAGAGCCCTTCATTAAAAATGTTTACTAACTGTAAAGAGTCAAAAAGAGTGAGAATGATGAAAAGTGTAAAAGTAGTCTCTGAGAAAATAATTGAATTATTGTGTTTGTTTAGTCTGGAAAAGAGAAGGTTGATTGGGACACACAATAAGTGTCATCAAGTGCATACAGCTGCTGCAAAGAAAAATTATGAGAGGCTTTCTAAGACTAAAGATACCAAAGGATTGCAGAACAGTTTTGGATAGGGAAATGGTGTTTCTGTATTGGGAGATCTTTAAGAAAATTTGTTTAGAATGATACACATGGAGCTGATACTGTCTTGAAGTGCAGAAATACTTTGGATGACATTTTGAGTGCCTTTTCAACATCATGATTCTGTTACGTCATTAAAAGGCATAAAGTCCACTTTCTGTCCATTGTCTTTTGGATGGAAACAGCTGGCTGTCCTTTTTTTTCCAGAGTAGAAGCGCTTTCATGATTCCCAAATTTGTTTTGTGCCTGACAGAAAATGGCGAATAAAGATAATGATCAAAATAAATATTATAATTTTTTAGGTATTTTGTTTTGAGAGTAGAAATTTTTTTCTGGATTCTTCTATCTAGATGAACTACATTGGTTATATCCTAATATTAGAGCAAAATAATGTGCAATATAGTTAAGAATTAGTAAATCCAATTCTTCTCTCGTAATAATGCTTTTGAAGTGTAAGTCAAAAACCTTTATCATCTTATATGAGGTAATACAATGCAGTGACTTTTTAGATGTGATATCTATGAAATGGAAACAGAACTATTTGCATCCATACTTTCACAGAGACTTTAGATGGATAAATAAAGGAGTGGGATTTATTTCCTCAGGTATTTCCAAAGTGGTTGAATTTGCAGCGGGCAAAATTGAAGTTAATGGAGAAAAAATAAGTCCATTTGTACTTGAATGTGAATTAATAAATTCCTCTCTGGTTTTGGCCATTTGAGTTAGATTCATTTAAATATGTAATGTATGATGCAGTTTGGCAATATACTTTGAATCTAAAAGTATTTATGCCATATAAGGTGCTGTGGTCTTTAGTTAAACCTTTTCAAACACATGTAATTGGTCCCACTTTCAAAATTACTTAGAAGTTACAGATTCTTGGCAATCATGAAGGAAAAGGGCTAGATCCACCAGGTTATTTTAGTAAAAAACTTCAATATAAATTTTGATTCTAGTGGACATTTAGACTTTAAATGTGTTTGAAATATGACTCCTGTTTTTAGCTTCTGTTTTTAAAGTATCACTGACATGCCTGTGAAAAGGCAACTGTTAATCTAGACTGTTTTAAACATAGTTTCTGTATTTTTTTTTTATGCTTAGATTTCAGTTGTAGCATTCTGGAGATACAATTTGTGCACCTATTGTATTATCCACTAGCACTTGAATGAAAGCATTTGTCAAGGAATTTGTGGTTTATTGAAAAAAAACATATTTCAAGTTATATTTGTGCACTTGTAAATGGCCTTCACCTATAAAATTTTGTGTACCAAAATGCTTAACTGTAAGTGGTACTATTAAGCAGTACCATTAAGGTTCAGAGCTGTTTATAGAAACAATGAAAACTGAAAACAGTTAGCATATTAAAATTCCAACCTATTTTTCTGAAAAAACCCGACAACCAACCAGCCAAAAACCCCATCAGTTGTTTTTGAAAGAACTCAGCTTTCGATAGATTTGAATATGATTTGAAGGATTTAACATCTTTCCCAGACTCTCAAAGTCTTCTATAATTTTTTTTATGTCAGATGGGGGATGGAGTTTTACATGCAAATGATTTTGCTTTCATTTATTCTGAATTGTGAACATTTCTTATCTGTTCATGTCCATTTAAATTCTTAAGCTGATAGGCACATGTGATTGTTTTCAATTCATACTTTTTCTTTTCCTGTTAAATTTGCAGAATCAGAATCTGTTCTTGTAGTACCAGATAAAAGAAAGGTAGAATTAGGTTATATATTTTGGAATTAAATAAAAAATGATTAATTATGTCTTGAGCTGTGATACCCTGTAAGCCTTAAAAAGAGGTAAATTAGAAAAGAACATTCCTTTACGGTGTTGTATTCCCTGCGCATTCTGTAGCCCCATTGCTGGACTTAGACATGTTTTGAAATTGCATTAGTTTTTCAAAAATATTTGAGCCCTTGTTAGTAACTTGTCCTCAAAACTCAAGTATTTTTTTACTTTTTCAAGAAACAGGATAGGTGAATGTTTGTGATGCCACTTTGTCTTCGTCTTACCGAAAAATGAGTAAATGTCAAGTAATTTGTGTCAGGTGTATGCTCCAAATGAAAGTCCATCAATCATTTTTGGCCCTTTAGTGCAATGATTATCATTTCAAAGACGCAGGAGGACATTAAAGATAATGGCTTTTCTGTTGTCTATTATCTCTAACAGACTTCACATAATTATTAACATCTGTTCTCATTTAAAAAGAGTGTCAATATTTTGAGTGAATTGCATTTTTTTAACTGAAAGGGATATGTCTGTCAGCAAGTTTTTTGTCCATCTAACTAAATGAGGAATTACAATTAATGAACTTTGTGTTTCTGCAAGAAGGGCAGATATTGCAGAAAATGTTGGAAGCTTAGCAGGGTTGAAACACAATGACTGTCTTCAGCTGTCTACATAAGATAATAAACAGTGTTCAAACTTGAGAAGAAGTAGTAAAACACTAGTGTGTGCTCTTCTGAGGCACTCTCACTTTTTTTCATTTTTTGTGCTGTACTGAGAGGAATGAATATGGCATTTCTTTGTTTACCACAAAGCTCCGAAGTCATGTAGGATATGGAAAGTATCCATAAATAAAGGGTGAATATATATTTTGTGGCTTATGTCTTGTTTTTACAGTTTTCATAGGAATAAAAACACTGAAGTAAGTTTCTTACTAGGTTATTTCTTACCTCCTATTTTATGCTAAGTAATTGCCGTTTGCCTGTCCTTTAGCAAAAGGCTAAAAATAATGGAAGTTTTTAATCCAGTAGAATTGCAAATAGAATTATGTATCTCTGAAAACATTTAAAAAAAAAAAAAATTAAGAATGTGAAGCTATGGTTCATCCATGTAAATTAAAAAAAAAAAATTTAAAATTGTCTGTCCTTTGAGTAGGAATAGGAAAGATAATGTCTACCCTTAAACCTCTGAAGTGTCCTTGGTAACTCTCAGGGTGTTTATGTAGAACGGCTTTAGGGTCATACTTGCTTCTTGTGCAGGGTATTCTTCCTCTGTTTGAACAGGGTTTCAGCAGACTACATATAGGTCCAGGCTGTTGACTTCACCATGAAAGTTAATGTGTGAGTGGGGGAAACACTGTGATATGGAGAACAGCTTTTCAGCTTATGGTTTCTCTCAATAAATTTAAATATTATGGAAAGAATCCATGCACCAGCAGAGGAAGGATTTAGCTTTTAATCACTGAAGTAAACTGAGTCTGTTCAGATTTCAGCATCAGTAAGTGTCCTGGACAGAATATAGACATTACAGTTAGACAAAACAGTGAAGTCTGTCATGTAATATTTAATGAAATACATTTCTGGCTACATTAGAGAAATACCTTTTAATGGGAATGCCATAATAATTTATGAATCTATTAAAGTTTCAGTATGTCTCCACTTCTAAATTAGATGATAAATATTTGGAAGATGTAGAAGGGCACTTGCATACAGCAAAACAATAACTTAATAATACTAAAAAATAGTCAGGGAACACCATATAAAGCAAATAATGTTGTGCATCAGTGAATTGAATGAGTTAGTGGTCCCAATTTTGTCAGTGAGCCAGAAGGATGCTGCATCCTTTACAATAATACATTCATAGTCTGGAGGAGCGTCCGGCAGCTGGCAAGCCCTGCCAGCTGGCGTAGCAGCATCAACTGGCGTCAGCTGGATTTTAACTGCTTACCTGTCACTGCCAGCTACAAGCAAGTCACAATATGCTGAGAGGTGATCAGTGATTTGTCTTTTAAAAGCATAGACTAAATAGTTCAATGCAGTCTTTACAAACTTTCATTTTATTTGCCTTATAGGTTTTAAGACCTGAAAAGTGCTGATTTTTTTTGTGTGTCTCCTTTCCATTTGGAATCCAAAGACATATTTAATTCCTAATCAGTGACTAATCCAGAATGACCATTATCTGGGCCAAAATTTGCAAAATATTTCTGAAAATATGTTCTCTGTTTTACTACTGAGTATGTATTTTTGTTGCAAAATTTTTCAAGTCACACATTCATTCTAAAAATCTGTGACAAAAGTCAGGACTTAGCATTATAAATGTTTTTAGAGTAGTTTTGTGCACAATTTAAGCTATTCTCTTGTTTGTTCCTCCATTTTTGTTCTCTAATGTCTAAAGTATTAGCCTTCAGTTACAGATTTCAGTTAGTTGAAGCTATTTCAGGTGGTCTGACTCTAGTTGGATGCCTGGTAATTGTGACCATGTGTACATTTATCTAAAATGCATGTGAACATACAGTTAGCTGGCCATTTTAAAACATGAATCTCTGTTTTAACTTTTAAAATTATACAGCATCTTTAAAATTTTTTTCACTGATCTTTTGAGGAATAAGTCTTGCATAGTAATGTGAGCTAGTTTGATCATATCTGGAGAATTTATTAACACTTAAAAATGCTTCAATAGAATGATTTCAAATGATGTATTGTCTACAATGTCTATAGTCTGGAAAGGTTTTGCCTCAAACTAAGCATGTCTAATGGGGTTTATGACAACCTATGAATTTGCCCCTGAACAAGGTCAACTTGGAGGTCAGTGAATGCTATACAAATTGCATACTACTCAAGCCTGTAATTATCCCTGTAAGAAGTTAATGTGCTGCGGAGTTCAGCAAATTCATGTAACGCTTTAGAAATGACCATGATATGCTGAGCAGTTACTTGTATTTACTCTGAAAAATCACAGTCAACAGGATGTAATGCTTAGAGTATTATTTTATGGTAACTTGTTGCCAAATCATTTTCTCTGTTTGTGTACTCAGGAGATAGAGAGCCTTCTCATTTGAAGAAAACACTTTAGCATTACTTACTTAATGTCTAGTATACATATACAAAAGCTGAAAAAAACTCTCAGGATAGATTTTATTTCCAATTTTGGCAGAAAATATGCAGCTTCTACTTTAACATGAGTTTGTTAACTGTTGAATCCCTACAACATGCACGTGTCACATCTTTGTTGAAGGCATCTTGTATTCCTGCTTGTTCATGTATTGTCCAATTTCAGTACTCTTAAAAAGAAATTTTGCATTTTCAGGTGAAAATGTCACTATTGTTTCTCTTTTTCCTGAATTTTTCATCTACAAATCTGCTTCTATATAGGTGAATGACTAAGTAGTTACACAGTTAAATATTCCTAAGTCCCGTAAAACATAGGTAAGAAATATTTGTTTAAGTTAGTAAAAATTTTGTCAGTTAACTGTCATGTGAGCATCTATAAGAATATTACAAGGATAAAAGATAAAAATTACTTAAAATTTTTAACACTTAAATATCCAAATAGTAGTCACCCAAATATTGGAATTTGGATGCATATAGATTCTGTATTGTTTAGATACTAGGAATATAAGTTTAGGGAAAATATAGTTTTTTGTTTTAATGTTACATATGAGTTAATAATTTGAATAGTATTTGTTCATCAACAGTATGAAGTAAGCAAACTGCTTGGAACTGGATATTTCTTATTTTGAAGAATTTATGGCTGCATTGCATTTTGTGATGTGCTGCTGTCGATCTTCCTTATGACATAAATCATAATCACAAATGGCAACAGTCCAAATACTGTAGGAAGTTTCATTTTGACACTTCTAACATGTGAACTGCACTTAAAAAATTCTGATGGTTTACTTTTCATTATTTATGAACTGATCCATATCAGTATCGCTAATTTCAATCTGGCAAAATAACTTGCTTAGGGTTTCCCTCTTCCATTTTTCTTCTCATCCCCTGACCTGATATCTGAAAAGAATACAATCTGAATGTCAATGTATTATACTGACAAGTACCTGTTACCCAAAATATTAAAAAAAATCATTAAATCCTCATGAAGTGTCAAGGATGTGGAAGAAGCACATTCAGACAAGAGTGAAAGAAATCCTTCTAGTAGCCCCTAGTGATCCAGAAATAGTGTTGAGAAAGAAGACAGTTCTCCAATTCTCCTACTTCGGGAATTGATCCTTTGTCAAAAACCATAGATTTCAATGTGTTCCCACTGAAATATAAACAATCAGATAAAATAAGGAACTCGCAGTGTACTACTCAGGGTGACTTAAATAGTTCTGCCACGATTACCTGAAGGAAAAGGGGGAAAAAGTATATTCCAGAATAAATATTTGATGTGTCTTTTTTTCTCTTAATAACATCCTACAAGTAAGAATTGGTATTCTTTATGTGATCTGGTGAGAATTCAGGCTTATATTTATCATCCATTTGTTAAGGTGCAGAGCACAGAGAGAAGATGGTCTTACTACCACTATTAGTTAATAAAAATGTTTGACATTTGGAGAGACATTGAATTAAATTCAATTCACAAGTTAGCTTCTGTCCATGTAAATTAATCCTTTGTAGAGTGTTCATTTGTTCTTAGATAATTTTGCATCATCTTTCTAGATTATCAAATTGTTGGATGGAAAACGGTCTCAAACTGTAGGTATTTTAATATCCAGTTTGCACCTGGAGATGAAGGATATTCAACAAGGTAAGTGTTTCTTAAAATTAATTCATCATATTTGCTTGGATATTTTCTCATAACCCCCTTCAGAGAATTTCTTACGTTACAGAATGTGCTTTGAATGTTAATCTTTAAGATATCAGAAGAATCATGCTTCCAGTATATCCCAGTTCTTGTAAATTTTTACCTAAATAATCAGAATTGAATTTAAGTACAACTCCTTCTGTACTGTTTCATTTTGCATATAATTTTCAGTATAGTGTTTTCTCAAAACTGTTTCGTATTCTCTCCTACAGTTCCCTCCTTTTTCATAAGCAAGTCCTCCACTGACAGCATTAAATGGCAAGCTTATATATAAATCGTTTGGGCTTCAAACATGCAGCCAGTATTTGTTGAATGTTTAAATTTTGCTTCAATAGCTGTATAAGAAGCACATCCCAAAATGATGCAGCTACCATGTGGCGATCTCGGGGATGATTACTGGATGGCATTTTTCAAAGCATAGGGCTTCTCAATGTATAAATTCATTTACTGGTAGAATTTGTAGAGTTTGCCAATGCAACTGTAGAGAAATACAGATTTTTCAGAGCACTGGGGTAATTCAGATTCTGCTTATGTTCTGGATTAAAAAAGATATTGTTTAAGGACATGGTTTATTTCTTTTTCACATTAAAAAAAGGAAAATATTCACCATTTAAAACAACTGCTGGAAGAATTCAAGTTGATGTCTCCTTTTTGCTATTGTTTTCCCTCTGTCACATGCAAAAACTGGGTAGGGTGTTGAGATGCTGCTGGCATTGATTATTATTAATTTCAGAAAAGCCTTTGAGCATCTAGCACTTTAAAAGAACAAGGGCTTACAGATGTCTCTTAGGATGGAGGGAAACAACAAAAAGAAGGAATAACTGCCTGCTGGTATTGTGTTAAAGGTATCAAAATAAGATGGAAAAAAACTGCTAAAGGTCTGAATAATTTGCTGTCAGGAATTACAGCAACATAGGGTAGGATAGCAGCTGTATTATAAAAACAGGGTAGTATTCTTAAGTATCTTCAAAGATGTTTTAATGACTTCTTGTTTTCCATTGCATGACGTTCTGCTAAAATAGAACATTTCTCTCTACATACCTGCTGTTTGCTGTACTTCCGTAGCTTTTGAAGCCTTCTGTCCAATTTATACCAAATTTAAGAGTTAAGAATAAGTCAAATCTTGGGTATGTCTACACTAGCATTTTGGTTTGAATGAACAGTGCACTTTTGAAACAAATCTACCAGTTGTCTCCTTTTATGCGTTGCATTACACAGCAATGCAGAGCAGTCTCAGAGTGCAAAAGCATCCTTTGGAATTAAATTAAAGGAGATGATGTGGTCTAGGAGCATAGCAGCAGTCTCCACCTAATGCAGGATTTAAATTCCACTGGATCAGATGAGAGATAGTTAAAACTCCCTGAAATGCATGTAGCATAAGCACTGGAACCTCAGTGCCAGCTGTTGCTGTCTACAAATCTGTTTTTAAAGACTACACTACTAGCAGTTGTAGACATAGCTAATGTAGTCCTACAAGTTTAATGAAAATTAGTGTTAGTAGAAGAGAGACACCAAAAGAAGTGCTGTCACTGAAGGAAAGTTTATAACTCATCACTCTCTCTGTTCTGAGGTAGAAAACGACTGGCCTGTCACCACATGTGTTGCTCGAGGCAGCAGTAAGATAGGCTGCCTCTTCCTTATGGATATAGCTAGGAGATACGAAGGGGATTTTGGAATACTGTTAGTTGAACATATTTTAAACATGAGTGACTCTAATCAAGATCTGTAAGCAGATACTATCTAGGGAAAAAAAAATAAAAGAAACAGTTCAGCATTCTTAGGGAATACGTCTGTTCTGTAGAGAGTCTCTTTAGAAATGCATACTATAATGTGGACAACAATAGAATTATGCTTGTTTTCCTTCCAGTGCATGTTTATCCCCTAGTATTTTGTTTAATTTAAATCTGCGTGCAGTCCTGCCTGTTCTTTGAAGACCGCTATAGCTAATGTACTGGGGGGAAAAAAAAAATCATAAGAGAAATACTTCATGACAACACCTAGCCAAAACAAACATATGATTGTTGGGTGACATATGTCAAAGTTCTTTTTTTTAACAGTGTAATTACAAAGGACTACCTCTAAGAAACATGAAAATTAAGCACTCATCCCCTTTTTCAATCTTATTTCCATTCAGTATGTGAAAGAGAAAAGTTAATGAAAGTTAATGGTCTTTGGCAGCTTACAACAGAGTGAAGAAACTTGAATCAAAAGACAGTTGAAATGGGGAAAAAAAAAATTTCAAATTTTTCTGACCATGTTTGTTGAAAAGACATGTACAAATGTATTTACTGTCTATGCATAGTGTACTGGTTACTCAGCTTTAACAGTTACAGAAATACAGGCATAGACAAACTGTCCTCAAAAGAATTGCCCTATGTACAGTGTTGTATGCAAAATTATATAAAAGAATAAACACAGGAGAAATTACATCCTTCTTTAAAATATTGTGAGATTTCTGCATCTATAGGATTACCCCCTGCAATGAATAGCTTCACAATATATTCTGTAGATACCTCTGCAGTGCAAAACAAGCAAGTGACCATATCTGGCACCCAGATGTTTCAGTTTGCATTTGATAATGAGCCAGCTGCCACACTTCAGGAAGGGAATCTCCCACACATGTTTATTTGAGAGAGTGAAGTTCATCCTTTGCAGATAAGTGTAAATTCTTGCTGTATCCAAGTACAGTCTAGGGAGAAGACAATATAAAACTGAAAAATTATTTTTTGGCTACTGTTGGTTTTATATGATGCAGTGGTAAAGTTAACATTGCCATGCTGCACCAGTCCCAATACTCTTTTTTTTTTGTAGGTGGGAGAGGAGGAGAAATCCTAGTTGCTGTAAGGTGCTGAGAATAGTAACAAATTTTGGTGAATCTAGTACCAAAGAGGGTAATATTGTTTCTGATTAGACCACTATTAATATTTATTTCTGGAACACAAAAAGCAGACAGAAAATCTGTCTCAGTATGCTATATAAGTTCTATATTTATATTTTAAAATCAAATACCAATAATCGAGTTGTGTGTAGGTTTGAGATTATTTTCAAAGCTTCTCTGTGGTTTATTTTTTTTAAAAGCTTTATAAAGAAGTGTTGAGGAATAGTGGAGATCAGCTTTTAGGTAGGGGATGTGCTTTAACACTACACAATTAGAGAAGTAATCTTAATTTTGTATCTATGCACTTCTTTCTTACTTTTCCTAACATTATTGAGGTGAAATACTACAGCTTGAGAGACAAAACTGTGGCTCAAGACTATTTGTGTGGCTTTACTGTTGAAATACTATAACTCACTCCACAGTGAGGTGTTTCAGTTCTAATGAGAAACGCTGATTATGATGGCATGTGAAGACCCTCTGTAGACATGGTTCCAGCTTTTTACAGGGCAACATTCCAGTCACCAAGGCTGTTCCCAGCATAATATCTGGTAATAGCAGTATACTGGAAAACACATAATACTACTCTTTGCCACATACGCCATCTTTACTGGCTTCCTGTGAGCTCCTAAGACCTTTGTTCAAGAGTAAACTGGCAAAACTGTGGAGCAGCCCAGATGAAAAGAAGTTTCAGTAACAGAAAATATAGATGCCTATGTCCAAAAGAATGATTCTCCCAAGTCCCTCCCCACCTCCCTAGTATATGCATTTTGCCACTAAAATAGTGGGTCAAGTGAAGTTCTGCTTCAGAACATTGCTGGAAATAGTTCACTGTCTACTACCCCTGATTTCTTCCATTAACTGGATGGTTTCCCATGCTGGTGTATTTTCCTTGGGACCAAATCTATGAGATGCGGTAGATCACACCAGATGCACACTTTGGAGCGTATTACACTCTTTGTGGAAATAAAGTGCAGTATTAGTTCACGCAGAAGACCTGTAGGCTTTGCTAGTATGTTTACCAAGGCAAGGGTTGAACACTGTAGCACTGCAACACTGGCAGAACTTAGATTATATGGCAAAGGGGAAAATTTAATGCCGATTCTTGGCATTGAGACTGTTTCTAATGCTAATTTAGTAATTTGTAGTTTTTCTTTCCTAGATTTTAAGTAATTAAATATAATGTCTGAGACTATTAACTCAGAGTAGCACTGGCCAACTTGTAATAGCATATATGGGACCTGGTATTTTTATTGTGCATTTGGAACACTTCACCAACAATGTAAATTATCTATGCACATTAAGCTTTGAAAATATTTTTGGTAGCTCCTTGAATGTGGAATATAATTTTATTAGTGTCACAGTAATGGTATTCTGATGGAGTGCAATGCAAATACCTATTAGGCCACTCTGCATCAATTCTTTTTGTGTGTGACATTGTAGGAGGGGGCCAACTTTCTAGAAAGAAAACAGTTATGATACTATTGTACGGTGTCAGTCAACCAGTTGAAAAGTGTTTGTCTGCAATTTTGTGATTTTTCTCTCTCTTATCAAAATACTGGAGTAAATAATTGGAAGAATGTGAACAACAGATTAACTGACCCAAACTGATGATTAGTCCAATAGTCGTTCTAATTCTATATTATTTTTCTAATCATCCTAGGATTTCTGTGTGGTCTTCCTCTAATGAGAGTCCATAGAAGTTACATAAGTAGATTGCATTGTCTTAGTGAAATTTATGGTTTATGGCACATCTAAGCTTTAGAGAACAGTATGATTGTTAACCAGGCATTCTTCTTAGTATTTGAAAGACTGTGTTTTATATGTATAAGGCAAATTCTTCCAAAGAAACCCTAATCTGCAGACATTAATGTGCTCAGAATTTCTGAATCCCAATTTGTGTATTAAACGCATCATGCAGCACTAACAGTTTCTCCGTTCCTTTCTCTATTATATTTTAGAAATACTTCAGGACAAAGATAAATGCTTTGGAATATTTCTACATACACTATGTGAAAAAAAGTTTTATTGGGGTTTCAACTAAAATATTGTGTAGGGTAGAAGTATAGATTGTAAAGGTTTAAAAACTTGTTCCAAAGTTATGTGACTTTTTCATCTACATAGAATATTACATGGATGAATTATATATACTGTATACTATGCATGAATCATAGATATATGTGCATACCCATTGTAGAAGTTGGGAAATTATTTTCTTTAAAAGCTATTTTCTTTGTTATGGAAAATTCACAACATATGTTTTTGTGAATCTGCCCTGGGCATCCAGCCTGATGTGGGTAGGTTGACATTAGTATATGTCTTTTGCTCATGACTTCTTGCAGGAGTTGAGCTTTCTTAGTCTTCTAAACCTACATTATGCCCATGGTGCTTCTTTGTAATGTATTTGAATGGTTTTTTTGTGTTGCATGATAGTTAAATACTGGAGAAAACCTTTAAATAAGCTTAGAACCTATCAATTTGTCAGAAGTGAACCAGTGATTTGGATATTTTAGGCAGTTTTTCCAAGTAGGGATTTGTATTTAACAGTCATTGTAGATTTTTAATTGATTAGATCAGTCACAATTTAATTTAAATTTCCCCGTGACAGCCTTCATGTTCCTGTGAAATCAAGCCTTACTCAGCAGAAGGTACAACACAAAACAGTGAAGTACTTCCAGGTCAAACAAATGTATCTCTGGCAAGCTCTTTTTATTTAAATAAATATTTCTGGTATATCATTAAGGAGCAGTTAAGGGATATCTTCATATTTCATAGTTTAATTGTCACATTAAGTGGTTTGATACTGCTGAGTATATGTAAACTCTGTCAGCAGGACTTAAATCCTGATTTAACCAAAATGTGTTTAGTAGGAGTGAGACTGTAGATCAGAGACAGCCTTAAGACTGTTGGTATATAAGCTGGTTAAGAAAAGTATCTTTTTCATATTTAACCTCTAAGTTCTACAGTTGTATGTAGACTTTATATTATGCTTTATATTCTCAGCTTTTCTTTGGTTTACATTTTTGAAACGATAGAGTATGTGAAAAATCTGTGCAGTAGTGAATCTGTTTTTTACAGTTAGATTAATTTTTAAAAAATGAGTGTTAAAAAACCTTTGGTACAAGTTTATATTCGAAGCAATACTCTTAGTATGTGAAATGTAGTTGGCAAGTATTTTTATGTGTGCCTGTTAGTTTGAATGCATGATGCTGATCTGTTTTTTGTCCTAGCTGACGGTTATTATATCCTAATGGGTGCAACCCTGCACTAATGATCCTCTTGTATATAAATTCTTCTTGTTGTGAGCAGACACCATAGGCCACATAAAAATGTTTGCCTCAATTTCCCTGCAAAAAAGGATCTCAGAAACCAGACTTGGCCAAGTAACAGATTTTTTAAAGGTAGAGGAACCCAATAAAATTACCAGCTTTTCACAGCATGAGTCTACTTCCTTTCGACATATTGTGAGGTGTAGGTGAAATATTCTAACTGAACTGACAGTGTAAGGAAGACAGCTAACTAGAAAGCAAGATAAAAGTAAAAACCACCAATGATGATTGATATTGTAATAGCTATTAATTGTTTTGGAGCCTCTTTTGTAGATTTATGATACTTCACCTATATTACTTGCACGTATGTGAGTCTTGATATAATGAGTGTTAATGCAGTTAAGTATCACAATTAATTCACTGTATCAGGAAGAGCATTTTGAAGAACTTAAGAAGCTTTTTATTCATTTAAATGATGTTAACATACATTGATTAAAACTGGGTTTCGTTTTTCACAGAAAAAATTAAATTTCCTTATATCTCTTAGTATTAAGTAAAATAATTAGTTTCTTTGATCTAGTGTAATGGGTTTTTCTCAGCTGCCCCAATTCAAGTTAATTTACACAACATACTGTGAATATATTGCACATGATGTATGTTAGGAATATGAGGAATATTATGACACCTGTGAATTTGGGGATTTCTTTCAGCTTTTCAAAGGCAGTGCTTTTTTTAAAAAAAATGGTCAATCTTCATAATTTTACATGTTTACATTTTTGTCTTATGCTCCAAATGTGTATTGATCAGTTTGAATGAAAAAAAAAAATAGACAATGATATTAAAATACATAAAGATAAATAAAGGTTTTTGGCAGCACTTCTGACTTTTTGGGAGTTTATCTCCACATACGTTAACATAATAAGATGCCCAACTACCATGGAATCAAGTAACATGGCTAGATATTTAGCCTCTCTCTTGGACATTGCCAACAATAGCAGGACAGGTTGTATAGCAAGTACATCAATTTTTTTTTCTTGGTACTTTTATGCAATCACAGACTTGCCCATAAGATAAAATAACTCATATGAATATCTCTTAGCATTGATTACTATTAAATTTGTTAAAAATGTGTTCGTTTATCAGATTGTATTTTGTTTAATCTCAAACATGTTTTGCTTTATCATATTACTTCAAATATGATAATGCTGATTGGTTAGAACTGGTGTTGAATACAGAAACATGGATAAGTAAATACAGCATTAAAACCCACTTAGTGATTTTGGGGCCTTTTTTGTGACAAATTACTGACATCAAATTTTGATGTTCTTATAGAAAAAAAGAACACTTTAAACTACCTCCTTTCATTGTAATAGTTCTGCACCTAAAAAAAAATTACTCTTATTTATGTGTTTTTCATTTCTAGTATGAGTTACCTCCAGTAAGTTTCTTTTCTAGATAACTCTGGACAAATACATTTCTCCTTGTAAGCAGATTTCAGAATATTCCAGAATAGGATGAAAGTGAAAACACAAGGTTTTGAACTCAATATGTGTATTTTAAAATTTTAATAAGGAAATACATTTTTATTGAGACAATTTTCCAATAGATTTTCCAATCTTGTTGATTATTTTCAAATTTAATTGGAAAATACAGAAGATAATGCAACAGAAGATAATGGAACCATCTTGTAAGAGCCAACAGATGATCTCAATAGATCCAATCCGTAACGATTTTTCTTTAAACAAAGATTTTTATCAAGCTCTGTTTGGGCTTTATATTTGTTTACACTCAAGTTTCTTTTAAGTCTTTCCAATAGGAAAAAATAGGTTGAGAATACTGGTTTTTTCACTGATTATGTCTTCTCCTGTATAATTCTTTACTTCTGACCAAGGTGCAATGTCAACAAATGGAATCATAATTGACAGGCAAAATTTTAAAGCATTCTAAATGTCATAGGACCTTTTAATAAAATTAATTAGCCTGCCACAGAGAAAATTTACTAGCCTGCTGGTTAATTTCACAATGTAAAATCATGGGGTAGGTGGAAGAGCAGGCGAAAGCTTATTACTTTTAAATAATTATTTAAAGATGTGTGCCTTGCCCTTTTCAAACATGGAATGCAAATGCAGCAAGAGCTTTTAAATTCTTCTAAATTCACAAGCAGTCAAGTTTCCTATGAAGAAATACAATACAGTTGAAATTAAAAGTTATCAGGTACTAGATAATGATTCACTGGTTATGTGGAAAATTGGTAGAGGCCTTAAACTTGTTTCTTTTTGGATCAATGCTCCCAGTAACATTTAAACTCAAGTCAGGAGTTGAGAAATTCTGCCCAGTCTCGTTATGAATCTTGATAAAATTGTGGTTTCACAAAAATTAAACATCCAAATTTATTCCACTGTGTATCTCTTAGTTTACTGGAATTTAACATTAGTGAGCATTAAAAAGCACCATGAACCAATCCTATTTAGTTTTCAGAAAAGTCCCAATACATTATCACCCCGTACAGCATGTACAAGACAACGTGGGGCTCGCGTCCAGCCAACACAGGTTTAGGAAAGGAAGGTGCTGCCTAACCAATTTGATTTCATTCAGTGACTGAGGGACCCATCTGGTAGATGAGGGGAAGGCTCACCATCCCTGGAGGTGTTTAAGGAAAGATTGGATGTGGTGTTTAGTGACATGGTCTAACTGATGTCATAGTGTTGGGTCATAGGCTGGACTTGATGATCTTGGAGGTCTTTTCCTCGGAAGTTTCTCAGTTTTCTCTCAGAAAGTGTCAGAAATTCTGTGATTCCGTGATGTCCTAAAGTATATTGGGATTTGTAAATCTTGGAAACACCTAATGCCATATATTCCAAAAATAGCGACATTTGGAACTAAGCTAGAAAACATTTTGAGACTTTTCATTTTTGGTAAGTAAATACGGAAGAGTACACTTTAGGTGTCTGTGTGCTGTTTAATTGTGTGAGTAATTTCCTAGTGGATACAGCCTTTAGCTAGGTCAGATATCTTTAGTACATTTCTCGGGAAACAGAATTGAACTGTTATGTATGTTTTCTAGCATGTATTTTGTGATTGTATTTTATACAGCTATACTCTGCGTTGATGACTCCATAGTAGATCTGGAAACACTGGAAGCACTATATGAAAATGTAAGTAAGTTTGGGTAAAGCTGTGGTTAATTCCAATAGCATTTCAGATATAAAATTAGTAAAGTTTTATTTCATATTGTCCTTTTAAACTAGAGACATTACATAGAAAAAGTATTTAGGGAATTTTAGTGTAATAAAATGCTTATTTAAAATAGAAATTTAAAACTGGAGTGCCTTTGGAATCAAGTTAAAATGTAACAAATGGCATAACATCTAGCAGTGGTCTCTCCTGACCTACCTTAAAAATATTCTTCTTAAGGCCTATTTTGTGCTAACATACTGAATTTTTCCTCATTCAGAATGTAAGTGGCTAAACCAACTAATTTGTGCTGGTGCAATGCTGTCCTTACCCAAGTTGCTCTGTAGACAAAGTACATAGCATTCTTGAACTGTGTGACTCTGATATTGCCTGAAAGAACACTTTCACACTTGGCTGTAGAGATATCAGAGCTCTGTCTCTGACTTAAACTGTGTGAAACATCCTGCAGCAGTATCTGCAGTACTGTGCTCTATAAGGATGTTCTGCTCTGTGGATATTGGTAGTAAATGGCACTAGAAGCCCCTGGAAGAATTTATCATACATCTTTATGCCTCACTCTTTTGCATAGCATAAATGCTTCCCAATAAAAATTAGAATTATTACTTGCAGACAAATAGGTAAATTAGTAATTAGTGGTTATTAATTAGTTTATATTCATTAGTTTATATTCATCCACTCAGAGAGCACAAAAGGATGAACTGGAGAAAATCAAACAATATTATCAGACTTCAAAAGAGGAGGAACTAAAGCTTCTGGATAAACCTGAACAGTAAGTTTAGTTTTCGTTAATATTTTATCATATAGTATGGTCATTGCTGATATGTTGAAAGGGATCTTGATAAATAATTTTAAACTTTTTGTGTATTTCAAGGTATGGTGTAAAATCTGTGTTTATCGCACATCTTTTTTCAGATATGACAGGTTTTACTGTGTCAACTTAGACCACCAGAACTGATAAAATATGTAGCCTTGCATCAATAAAAATTCTTTTCCTATTCTCACATTTCTAAAAGGCTTCTTCTTCCCTTAGAACTTTCAGAGCTAAAATAATGTGTCATAAATCAGGGCCAGGGTGATTTTGGTTGTTGATTATTTGAAAGAGCTACACAAAGAGCAGGTTTTGGGGAGTCCTGTGACAAAGACACAGTGCACGCTCTGGTCATGCTAATTGAAGACCTACAAGGCTGATTCCATGTTTCATCTCCTGTGAGTTGTGGATAATAAAACTTTTAGGATGAAAAAGGTGTTGTTCCTTCTGTTGTAATAAACCTTTAGACCAGTGTGAAAATAACAAGAATCCATGAGCAGAATGGTAATCCTGAACTTATGTATCATTTCAGATTCTGGTCTACCAGTCGTGTTTGTTGTCCTCTGCTTTGCTACTTTTCCCTTTGTACTTCAGTCCTCTTCTTCTAATCACAGTGCAGTTTCCTGCTGTGAGGCTTCTCTGCCATCTTCCTTCATTTTCCCTCTTGTCTTGTTTTTGTCTTTTCTGCTGTCTTTGGCATAAAAAAGGGTATGGGGAGGAAGAACCTAAGCAGCAGAGGTAGTATATGATAGGTTGATGTCAGAAGTATTCCATTTTCCCATCCTTTTTTTCCCATTAAAGTGATAGTGGTGAAGAGCAGATTTTTTTTCTATTTCTTCTAACACAAGGCAGCTAAATACTAATTTGTGACTGTCCACTGGGGAATAGGTTAAGGCTGGGAAATGAGACTATCACATCCTTGGCTGAGAAGCTTATCAGTCTTGAGGAATACTTAAGAAAATGTCTGTAAAGTGTATATACTAGCTTCTTGTTATCCATGGCTTTCACTGCATTGGCTTGGGGCATAAGAATACATTGTGTGGCTAGATGTTTTCCAGAGCTTGTGTCTGAGTGAAATAAATATTAATGCATTTTGTGTTCTGGAGAATATGAGTCTTGTGGAGCTCCAGAGTCATAAAAGGTTGTATCTTTTTGTAAATTATAGTGGGGACAGGTTGATCTTAATTAAACACGAAGTTGGATTTATACTATCATTGTTCCATAATTATAAGTAAAGAACTGTAAATAAAGAAATTATGCATGATCATTCAGAGTGAAATAGTAGTGTCGAAGACAAAAGCTACTTTTTATCAATTATTACTCTTTGTGTGCTCTCTGCAAGTCTTAATTATCCCATTTTTATCCTATTACTAAACTACATAGATTAAGAAAGCTAGCTTTTAAAACTTTTGCCTCAAGGGGGAAACAATTTATTGATGATGCTCTAACATAAATTTTATTGGACCATCAAAATAATGTCCTCTCTGAAAACTCAGTCGATAGGTGCTGCTGATTTTATTGTCTGAGTCAGCCTGCAAGTCAACCTAAATGCAGACCTAGAGATTTGTTGGAACTGTACTATGCATATTAAATCCATAAGAGTTTAAGACTAAAAAAAAAAAAAAAACAAACAAAAAACAAAACTACATTTGTATGTGCGATTAAAAATCGTTGCTACAAGGCATAAGCCTCATGTATTTTCTTTAATGAGGATCAGAACAAAAATGCAAACTAAACCACTTATTGAATCATTGTGAATAGTAGCTATAGGCTGTCGGCATTCATGTGACAAAACCATTGACATGAATTCACTGAAGTCTAAAAGAAAACTTTGATTGGATCACCAGATAAATAGTGAGCTTGAGTGGTATCACTGATGCTCGCCTACACATGTGATTTTGATTTGTTTTGCTGGCATACCAAATTTACTATTGTTGGCACAAACTGTTAAGTATGACAGCAACATGACAATACCCTCCTAAATTATTCTTCATGATGATAGTTGTTAAAATGCTAATATTCATTAACATGGTAAAGATTTATATACACAATTGGCCACGATTTGGGGCTTTGCTAACAAGATACAGATGCTTTAGATATTTTCCAAGAAGACCCTTGTAATTGTAATATAATCTCTGTGAAGCCCTCTACTGTGAAAGAAATACTAATGAGGGAAATAGTAACAAAACATGGTACCGAGCTTTCCTGTTTTCTATCTAGTTTGAATTCAGGAAGTACTGAGTTACTGATAATTACTGTCCAAGTAATGCCATTTGCTTCTCTTTGAAGACCACTTCGACTTCATTTTAAATCCTGCTGGCTTACGTAGAAGCTTGCAGGATTAGATATATCTTCTTCCAAAATAATTATTTCTAAGTATTTTATTCTTCAGATGTGGATAATTATGAGCTGGTAAATAGTTTACCTCCATAGAAGCAGCCACCATAGAAGCAGCCACCTTTTTCTTTCTTCTAGAAGAATGTTGTGTTACACTAACATGGCAATATGCCTGTCTTGAAAGTACTTTCAAGTTGTTTACTTCAAGACTCTGATAGGATAAAAAAGATCTCAAGTAAATGTGTCTTTTATTTACAGTTTCTGCAGGAGAGGAGTGAAATGGACCTCAAAGACTTTAACAGAAAATTCTCTATGTTTACGTTAGGCCATGAGAAGTGGAGCAATGAGAAACTCATCAAAAAGCTATCTCAGTCATGTCATTGTTACTTTGAGTGAAAGTTATAACTTTTTCAGACTAAAATAGAAAAAACGACTGAACTAAGAATATTCTGTTCTCTCCAAAAGTTTTGCCTACCTGAATAGGTGATTTATCTTTGATAACCACAGATTCATGCATGACTTTGTGTTTAGTAACTACATTTGTAATCACTCACACTCCTTTTTGTGACAAATTTCAGTTATAAGTGTTCTTTCTGGATACTTACATTGAATCACCAAATCTGGTGATGTTTTCTTTTACTGCAGATGCTCTTTTAACTTTTGGCACAATTATGTTTTATTCCAGTGACCAGCAGTGTAGGATATAGTTCCACTTTCAAAGAAAGGCAAGAATATGTGTCATTTGACTTCATAAATTTGATATTCTAAAATGCATGTATATTAGAACTTTAGTAAAGCAGCTTGAGTTTTTCTTTCTTTTGTTTCTCTCATACAAAGTGCGAAGTATCCTCTTTTTTTTCCCTGGCAATACCATTCATCCCCAATAGGAAGCATTTTTATTAATACCAGCTTGGCATTTCTTTTTTTCCCCACTGGTTAAGTGTAAGAGCCAAGCTGGACCTCCCCAGTCCATGTCTCACAATAGACTTTTTCATCGGGCAAGAAGAAAAAAAAAAAAAGAGAAAAAATAAAATAAATCCAATTAAAATGTAGTGTTTCACACTAGCCACAGGTGAATTTTGCTGATTTTTAGACACTCACTAGGTATCCAACAAAGCATCACATGCATGAGGAATTTATAAAGCAGATTTGAAGAATACTGATTTATTATGAAAAAAATGATTTAGAGAAATTACTTGGATGAGCTTAAATAATTAAAATATATTTAATAAGAATTCAAGCTAATAATGATTCACAGAATTTCCTGTCAATCACTGAGATAGAAAAATCTTTATGGAATTGCATTAAGGGGGATCTAAGGGTATCTGTAGACAGGAGATCAGAGGAAAATTTCTAAAGTGATAATGGAGCAAGACAATTTCTTTCTGGATTTCAAGAGACTGTGTATATTGTTGAAATCCTAGACTCAAAACCCACAAAGCAAATTATGCGAACACTGTTATCATAAGAAATGCTAAAGCTTCTTGTATTATTTAGTCAAGCTATTACATTTTTAATTGAATACGAGAAAAGGGAGGAATTACTCATGCCTTGGGGATACTTTCAGTTTGTGATACCTGAACAGGAGTTGTTTAATATGTTTCTATTTATTTTTACTTACCAGAGCATTAGAGAAGGAAAGCTGAAATAGACTCATGAGGAAAGTGTCTATTTCAGAAGAGATAAAGAGCGGACTTACAAACTTTGCTGAATTGATGAGAGAGATAATCTGCAAGTATTTTAGAGCTAAATACACAGCTAGGTGCATTACCTTAAAATGTGCTGCTACAAAATTGGAAGTGTGGTGCAAATTATTAGAAGAAAGTTGAGGCTGAGCATCAGAAGAAATTTCTTGGCAGACATTTTATATTATGAAGTATCCTTGTAGGAATATATTGAGTTCCCTATTGCTGGACACACTTTTAAGGGAAGCAAAAACAGGAGTGAAAACAGTAAAAAGATAGTATTTCTCTAACTCTTTCCTTTTCTTTTTCTTCACTATTTATGATGGTTTATGATTCTTCTACTTATTCCAATGCAGCTGTGATAGTGGGTTAATGGATAAATGTGATAATTTATGTCTTGCCTTTTTCTTGATAATAATAGTACTTCTTACTACACTGAGTATAAAGTATATAACGGTTATAAATTATAAGATTTGATTTGAAGTAGAAAAGATTACACGTGTATTTCATGATAATACAACTTTGATCCACAGGTGATAAATACAAAGATTCATTAATACTCTTTTTTTTTCCACAGATTTTTATATGAGTTATCTCAGATACCCAACTTTACCGAACGAGCTCAGTGTATTATCTTCCAGTCAGTTTTCTCTGAAGGGATAACATCAGTGCACCGTAAAGTTGATATCATAACTCGTGTTTCCAAGGTAAGTCCTAATGAAAGCTAAATAAAAACATAAAATATATATTAGAGTATTCATGCTTCTTTTTTTTACCACAAGAGATGAACCTTAAGACTGGATATTATCTTTTCAAGAATACAAAAATATATTAAATATTTAGCTGCTTCTAAGAACAGAGGAGGAGGAAAGAGGGAAAGTGAATTGTGTGCAATGCCCTGTGCTCTACATACAAAAATGTATTTCTCTTTGATTGGCAGATTTACTTTGCACATTAAGTAGAGTAATAGATAATCTCCATAGAATAGAAATTAAATATCAGACTAGCTTAATACAGGGCCTTGCAAACTTCTTTTGCATATCACTGTTGATGCCAGCAGCAATAGATGCCTATCATGATCATTAGCTTACTATTTTCCCCTGATAGCTATACATTTCTGTTAATCCTGATACAGCTGGTTTTTTTAACTTAGCAAATTTTTGCCTAAGATTTTTATACTATTAAGGACAAGACAAGATTTTGAAATAATAATAAAAAAAAAATGGAAAGTAGAAATAAGTACTGACCTAACATTATCACATCCTGTCCAGGATGGTATTTAATTTTATGTTTTTCCAGTTTGAAGGTTAGCTTTTCATTAACTTTGCTGTCACAAAATACCCATGCTCTTCCCCTTTGGACTTCTTTGCATATTATAAGAATAAAAATATTTCTTAGTGTTTCCTTTCAAAAGGAGACATAAATAATGGATCAAGTTTTTCCGAGATAAAAGTACGAACTGCATTTGATTTATCACACCACAATTGATTTATCTCGTGTAGTGGAAGGCTACAGAGTGAAGATTCTCAGTTAACAAGATAGATGCCTTTATATGTAAATTAAAATAATTTATTAGTTCTCCGCTGTATTTCTAGATTTCTTTTCTGTTTTGAGGCATAGTAATGTAGTCCTTAGCCCTGGTCAGTCTGTGTTAAGTATGGATCCAGAAATGTGAAGTTCCAAAGCACGAGGACCAATGAGAAGCAGACTGAATAAGACGGTCCACGTCTACCCTAGTGGTAGCAATAATAGCACGTTTCCATTTGACTGTGTATTTTTTAAACTCATGATAAACCATCTCATTGCTAAGATTTTTAAAGGCTACTAAGAATGTTTAGTAATGTTATCCTATTATATTATGTAGATGACAAAAAGATTATGATGCTATATAATTTGCTTCATGGGTATTAAGCATACCGTCTTAGGCAGATACTGTCTAATAAATATGTCTGTTATGTTCACTTAAATGTTTGATTCTTGTACCATTTTTAGATGCCTTTCCCTACAGGTATAAAAACATGAAAGAAACAAAATTTACAGCAAAAATAAAATAATAAAAGCTTTTATATTAGCGATTAGAATTTTTGTGCCAATGGAAGTAACAGGCTACTATCCATTTTCCAGGCTTTGCTGAACATGACAAGCATAAAGGAAATTTTAGGTTTGATTCTGGCTTTTGGAAATTATATGAATGGTGGGAATAGGACCCGAGGTCAAGCTGATGGATTTGGTTTGGAAATACTTCCCAAATTAAAGGATGTCAAAAGCAGAGTAAGTACTTATTTTTCTCAAGTGATCTTTTGCATTCCATCATCTGACAAAAGTTAAGCTTTTCTTCTTTCTTACCATTCTTGATTGTAAGGGCAAGACAGTTTGTACCATTTTGGCCACAGTAACCCCCTGCAGCGCTACAGACTCATGGGGGATGAGTGTCTGGAGAGGTAGCTGGGCGTACTAGTTGAAAACTGGCTGAAGATGAGTCAGCACTGTGCCCAGCTGGCACGGAAGGCCAACGCCATCTTGGTTTGTATCAGGAATAGTGTGTCCAGCAGGTCTAGGGATGTAATTCTTCCCCTGTACTTGGCACTGGTGAGGCCTCACCTTGAATACTGTGTGCAGTTCTGGGCACAAGAAGGATATTGAGGAGAGCAAAAAGGCTGGGGAAGGGACTGGAAGGAAAGTCTTATGAGGAGAGGGTGAGGGAGCTGGGGTTGTTTAGCTTGGAGATAAGACACAAGGGGGACCTTATCACTCTCTACAGCTACCTGAAAGGAAGCTGTAGTCAGGTGGGGGTCCAGCTCTTCTCCCAGGCAACTAGTGACAGGACGAGAGGGCATGGCCTGAAGCTGTGCCAGGGGAGATTTAGGTTGGATCTTAGGAAGCACTTCCTCGTGGAAAGGGTGATTAGACACTGGAATGGACTGCCCAGGGAGGTGGTGGAGTCGCCATCCCTGGAGGTGTTTAAGAAAAGATTGGATGTGGTGCTTAGTGACATGGTCTAGCTGATGTCACGGTGTTGGGTCATAGGCTGGACTTGATGATCTTGGAGGTCTGTTCCAGCCTCAGAAGTTCTGTGATTTTCTTGCTTTTTTTCTCTCAATTTTTCACCTCTGTTCACTGCACATGTGCATGTTTTCATAATCTCAAATTTCTCCTATTCAGTACTACTAGGATATTATCTTACGTGGGAACTTGTGTGTCTCTTTTACTAGTAGAGACTTAGTTACAGTAGGGTAGAGAGAAGTGAGAGAGTACAGGCTGCTGAAGTCTTCTCCAGTAAATGTCCCCATTATTTTTTCTTTCTCTTAAGGTAGGGCTGTGTGCCAAAAAAAAAAAGTTTAGAAAATCAAGTTTAAAACTAAAATATCAGTAAAGGTTTAGTGTAGCGTATGCACTAAGGAATTATACATAAAGGATATAAATAAGTAATGTACAGGTTTTTAATCCTTTTTGAAGAGGTGTATCAAGACCCAGCAAGGTATTTACAGTCTTTTTTTTTTTAATTGGAAGTTGGATGGATATAGGGTATGAATTCTGAATGGCATGCATGAGAAAATTGTCATAGATTGCAGTAAATTATTTTTTTCAAACATTGAGAACCTCTAGAACATTTTTGAGTAGTCATGCTGGGCTCAGATAGACTCTGGACATCTTTTTTCATGAGGTTACTTTGTTCCTTGTTTCTGTAGGGCATACTTGGTGCTAGATAATGTAGGTAACTGAAACACTGCTCAGAGTTGTTCTTTGCCAACCCATACCTAGACAACAGATGGATATATGAAACAGCAAAGAATAGAAGGTGTTTTCTGCTAATTCTGGTACAGATTTAGAGAGTGAGGAAAAAAAAATGTACTTTTGTGTTCTTCTTCTTTTCCTACATCAAGTGCTGTCTTGAGCTATAAGAACAGTAGATTTTAAGCTTTTGTTCCCACTTATGCTTTGTGTATGTAAGAATGTGTCTGTGAGACATGTAATGTCAGGAAAGCAGTATATCTAGGGAGTTTTTTATTTTATTTGTGCATACCATAATTAATGAAGTGTAAAAACATGCTTAATGAGCAACTGTATTAATGAAAGTTTTTCTGATAGATTTGAGTCCTTTGTCTCCTAAAGACATTGAAGTGCTGAAGCTTGTCCAAAGAAGGGCAACAAAGCCTGTGAAGGGTCTAGAGAACAAGTCTTAGGAGGAATGAGAGAACTGTGGTGGTTTAGCCTGGAGAAAAGGAGGCTTGGGGGAAACCTTGTTGCTCTCTACCTAAAAGGAGGCTGTAGTGAGGTAGACACTGGTCTCTTTTCCCAATTAACAAGTGATAGGATGAGGTTAAACAGCCTCAAGTGGTGCCAGAGGAGGCTTAGATTGGAAATTATGAAAAAATTATTCACCAAAAGGGCATTGGAACAGGCTGCCAGGGAAGTGAAGTTGAGTCACCATCCCTGGAGGTATTTAAAAAGACATGTAGACGTGGTGCTTAGGGATGTGGTTTAGTAGTAGTCTTGGCATGCAGGGTTAACAGTTGGACTCAATGATCCTAAAACACTTTTCCAACCTAAGTGATTCTATGATTCTAATTCTTACTTTCCTCTTCACTGAAATTGTTCAGCTGTTCCCTATGAGTGCTCTTCTTCCAGTCCTACTCCATGAAGAAGACAGTATGAACTGCAGATAACTAGAACTAGACCAAGCTTCCCAGTACTCAGGTGTTCATTAGTTGGCCAGCTGCCATGATGAAAAATGTAAAACAACTGAGTTTTGCCTGACTTTCCTCAGTAGAAGTAGTAATTTTAGACTTGCTCCTCTAATTAACCATAAACTTGTAAGAATTTAATTTTCTCTCTGGGTCTTTCCAGTTTGGCTGAATTTAGCCAGCATGTTCCAAAATTATGAGTTATGAAAAGGAGTGGCAGATTTACAGTATAATTGCATGAGACTTGTTCCTTAGCATAACAAGCCAAAAAATTACAGTATTTATGGTTTACTGGTAGCCAAAATAAATTATTATTATTAGTTTAGACTAGTGTCCAAAATGCATAAAACTCAAAGGGGCCAGCTGCTACAGACAGACGTGAAACCTCCAAGATAACTGGTAGACCGTATTTGCAAGAAAGAAGAATGCAGGATCTTGTGTATTTGAACACTAAGATATCCTTCCTGTGTCCTGTTACTCCCTTTCTGGGAATTGCAAACAAGTAATATTGCATCTAGGTAAACTGAATTCCAGGAGCTACAGTAAAAAGTTGATGTTAAATAGCTCTTATTTCACCTCTAAGAGTCCTTTGTTATAACATGAGCCTGGAAACTTACTTGATATAGAGATTTATTTTTTTTTAATGTAGTTCACCACTTAAAAACCTCCTGTGGTTTGTTTTCTGCAAATATGCTTTAAAACACAGTAATAGGTCTGATAGTTTATCATATAGAAAATAGAATAAAAGGTGTATTTAAAAGGGCAATCAAATTCATGACTCACCTCAGTTTCTTTTTGTCACATGGCATACCAACAATGTCTTCTAAAACTGTTATACAAGCAGAGTGGCTTTGTCTGCATGACAGCAGTGACTTGCTAAGTTAGGAATTTTTCTGGTGTATGATATTAATAAAATATAATGTGCTGCAGGCTCTAATGTAGGCGAGGCAGCTCTGTACAGGAAGTCAGACATTGTTCACATACAAACATTTGTCCTGATACCTGTCAATATACAGCATGAAAACACATCCAAAAAAACTTCAAAGGCATTCCAGATATAATTCCCAATGTTTTGTTTCTTTTATGTTGTTGAACAGTACCCTGTAACGTATAAGTTGCAGGTTTACACTTTTCCTATAGTTTGTCTGGCCTATGCTGATCCAACGTCATGTTGTATAATAGAATTGTTGTGTGCAATTGTGTGCAGGACCATAATACCACAAAGTGAGTAATAACATTCATATATATAAGGCAGCAGGGCATGAAATAAACTTGTTAGGTACATGCTGTCTGGTTTTATATTTGAAATAAAATAAGTAAAATATCTAAGCCTCTTTCATATCTTCAATAAAAGTTGAGACCAGAGGAATCAAGAAGTTCAGGTCACCTTAATATATCTGAGATTAATATTTAGTTAATATTATATTCAAGAATTAATATTACTGATATTATTATTCATTAATGCCTTGTAGTATTAAAAAAAGATACGGGGACATCTTCTCCCAGTGCATGTTTTCTTACCTGCTATTTAAAAATAAAAGAAGCAGGTCCTCTGGTGGTATAATCAAGCTTATGTTATAAAAGATTGGGGGTTTTTGGTCAGTAATGCTAAGGCTGAAAATATTGAGAGTCCTATTTCTCAAAGCAACATAAAACAATAATATATTGTGAAGTAGTAAATTTTCACTCTCTTGAAGCAGTGTTAATCACACACATTTTTAACAATATATTTATTTTTTTCTTAGGATAATGGTATTAATCTTGTGGATTATGTCGTCATATATTACCTACGCCATTGTGATAAGGTAAAAGATTAATTTCCTGTATCAGTCTTTCCAAAAGTAAGAGATTGTAAAAGGGCTTTTATTAGCTTTTTAAAATCTGAAAGCAGTATTTCAAATGGAAAAAAAAATCCATTTCTTTTGCATTCTTATAGTAGTTGTTGACCTCAGTAGCTCTGAAATTTGCTATAGATTTTTTGATAAGGCTTTGGAAAATTTGCTATTAACTCTTCAAATAACCAGTGCAGGCATTTGCCTGTAACTGTTGCAGACTGGACAGGTGGTCACTCTAGTCCAGTCATCTTACATCCTGGTTACGGTAACACTGTACATCTTGTTCTGATGTGGTGGTAATGGGAGACAGAAGCATGATTTCTGCCTCATGATAGAATGCAAGAACAAGTTGGTATTCTTAAGATCAGTAAGTCAGCTGAAGGGGTTGAAGTTAGAGTATGAAAATTTGTGAAGAGGTGTGGCTGCTGCTTTGGGTGAGTTACATTTACGAGGATTTTTGCTAGCTATCAGCAGTGCCCAAAGATTTTTGCTGAAAATTTGAACTACTTTCTTTTAAATGAAAATGTCACTGTTAATTGATTTCAAGTATGTAATAGCTTATTTTTGTGATTAAAAAGATGCCTTTACCTAGTCTTTGAATCTAAGACTAGTGCAATTTTTCACAGCCCTATGTTTGGTTGCATACAACTAATCTTCCCTTTTTGGGGGGGAAGGGGAGTGGGCTGGGTATCAGGGATATGTAATGTTTCTTTAAGTACCCATCTTGTAAAAATTCTCATAACAGAAGCAACTTTGTCTAGCCTATAAAGTTTCTCAGTTCTTGGGGTATTTATATATTCTTTTCTCCTTTTTTAACAATACTGAAGCAAATGATTTCTAATTAATTAAATATTTAATATTTATGCAAACTTTTTACTATACTGTAATTTTACTTCAGGAAATTTTGTAAAACAAAACAATGTTTCTTCATTAGGAGGAAATGGACATGGAGTAAATTTCTGGTTTTTCCCCTGAATGTTCATATCTTTATAACAAAAAAAATATTTTTTGCCTCTTCACAAAATTTCTCCAACCTGTGAGTTTTCGTTTATTACAGATGGAAATCTGTGCGCAAGTAGTATTTTAAATTTAGTAGTATATTCTTATACAAAGCAATGTCATATTAATAGCATTCATACACTTGCTCAGTTTTTATTTGAGATATTGCTTTGAATCTTGTATTTTTTTTTTTTGGCTTGGTTTGGTTTACTTCTGATTTTTTTTTCTTACCGTGCTAAAAATAAGATATATTCTTAAGAGTTCCATACAGATATTAACTTGTGTGATTTATTTAGCTACATAAACTTTCACTGGTATATTTTTATCTCTATAAAACACTTTAGGCAATACATAAATATTGTTTTCTATTTATGCTTATAAACTGTGTGTATATTTAGCAAATTGAGAGAGCAAAACCACAAACTTTTGGAATAAGATCAGTTGTATTTAAAATAGGCAATCATGTTTTTAAGAAACTTCTAATCCCTTATCTAAACCTTTATTGCTATGAAATGAACTGAAACACTGTGAGCTCTGTGCTGTTTCATGGTTTAAATGAGCACAGTTTGCTTTACAACATCTTAAAGGAAGCTTCAGCACAGAATAGTCAGGATTTAATCTTGAATGATATATATGTTGTCTTAGCAAGAATGACTTAAAATGTATTATTTTTTCAGTTTTATAGTATTGTTTCATAGATGATGTTTCAAAAAAAGTAATTTATTTCACTGCAAATGCATTTAGTTTTCATGGTGGTTGGTTTGTTTGTTTGTTTAGGAAGCTGGAACAGACAAGAGTATGTTTCCTTTACCAGAACCACAAGATTTTTTCCAGGCCTCCCAAGTTAAGTTTGAAGACCTAATAAAAGACTTAAGGAAACTGAAGAGAGATCTAGAAGGTAACTGGGAACTTTCACATTTGTTCTGCTAAGAACAAAGCACCATTTAAAATGTGACCTTTATGAGGTTTTCTTATTGCTAATTAGGTTTATAGTGTTGATTCATTTAGAGTTTTTACACTGTGGCACAAATTAGTCACATAAATTAGAAAGAAAAAAATTCAAACTCAAGACAATAAAAATGAAAGTAAAGATACTGAAAAGTTTTCCTTTTTTAATCAAAAGGCCCCTAAAGAAATCTTTTTGAAATTTTCTTTAGTTACATGTGGATTTTCCTCTGGCTTCTCCAGAACTGTCTGTTTAACTGTAGATATCTGTTAGTTCCATAATATAAATACTTTCTTCAGTACTTGTATAACAACAATTTAACAGCTACAAGAAAGAGTTGAATGCTATTAATGTAGAAATAAAACACAGCTTGCCAAGGCACAGCAAAGGGAAAAGGAAAACTCCAGTTCAAAATATTTTCACCCTGGGACATAAAATAAACATGTAAAAATGTTTATTATAAAGAGGGGCTCAGAAACCCAACTCATCTATCAATCAAGGTACTGAGTGAAAATAAAGTAGGAAGGGTTGCTCTCTAAGTGTCCCAAGCACTTTCATTTTTATTTTGTGTTTCATATGACTTTATAAAATAAGTCCTGCAAATAATGACTGAATATTTTAAGCCTGTCCTTTTTATTCAGAAGATGCTAGTGTTACTGAAAGAGTTTTGCGTAGAAAATGGAGATTAGGGAAAGAATCTGCATAAAAGCCTATAAAAACTTCTCCATTTACATTTCTGCTTCAAAATGGAAGATTCCTTTCAGAATCATAATTGAACAAAATGATTTTTAAAGATTCTTTCCAAGGTAAGGCATTGAAAACCATCACAAAATAGCTTACCCTTAGAGTTAAAAATTGCTGGATTAGGTCACTACCATCTTTAGGATAGTTTCAAAGGTTAACAGTGGTAGGAAAGTATCAGTTGTTGTTTGTTCGACCCGGGCATAAGTGAGTGCTCTATCACCTCTCATCGCTTGGCCCTGTAAACCCCTTGGCCTGCCCTCTTTTGGGCTAGTTTGTGCAGAAACATGATCTGTGTTTGATCTTGTACTTTTTCAGCATGTTGTCCTGCTGTCATGCATCTTACTCTTGCAGGATCTGCATCGAGGCTGTGACATTCACATCATATTTGTTCTACATTGCAAACACACAAACAGCAAGAAGGAAAAGCTAAACACTTCTAACTAACTCTTGAAATAAAAACTGCAGCTTTCTTGTAATCACGAATTTCTATTTTCATAAAATTTTCATTCTATGAAAAAAATTAATTCTTTGTAAAGAGGCACTTGAAACCCAGCCAAACTAATTAACATATGAAGTTAATGACACCAAAGATCTGAATCAAAAAAGTTTGTGGAAATGTTTTCAGATGTTGGTATTTTATCACTCAGAAATATGCAGCAGAATTCTAACAACCATTCTTGTGATTAGGTTCTCTTATATTTAAACAAAGAAACAACCACCCATATTAAAATGTTGTATCTCTTTCAATTGCTCCCATATTTTTTTTTCTTCAGATAATGCTGTAGTTTATTTTAAAATCAGAAATTTAATTGAAGAGGTTATAATTTTAACACGTACAACAAAGATTTGATGAATCTCTGTAGTTTATTGTAGCCATTAAAAAGTTGTGGCTGCTGGCAGAATACCAGTGAAAGTCTAAAGCTGAAACAGATGTGAGTAGCAGAAACCAAGTCCAGAGAAGCGTTGGGCCCAGCTATCCAGACAGGCGCGGCCCTTCAGATGTAAATAATTTGAACAATATTAACTGGGGCTGCCAGTGTTATAGGGTACATTGGATTTATTTCACAGTTTGGTTGGCTAAGGTAGTTTTAAGCAGATTACCGTGGAAGTCAGATGAGACAAAGGTAATAAACGAAAGAGGGGTTTTCTTGTGTGCTGTTAGGGACCGAACTAGTGTTCCAGTTAGGTTTTATTCTGAGATTTGTACAGAACAATTAGAAAAAGATAAATACCACTTCTTGTGCCTGAAATGGCAATTCTGATAGACACTTTTCATAATAGTTGTCATTTAGTATTGAAAAATGTTTTTACATTTTACATTAAGGCATTCCTTTATCTTTCTATCATGGATACTAACATAGGAAAGATTGAGTTATCATGAGTGGCATGTCTTAATGGTGTAAACTTCTGGTTTGAAATACCTAGACACTGTGGAACCAAAGGTTCAAATCTAGATGGAGCACAAACCCTTTCATCCTTTTCAGATAAACAGATTGAGTTCCATACAATATGCTATTTTGAAGTCTTTCAGATTAGACTTTAAGGGGACAGACTAACTTTAGCTCAAAAATGCAAAGAAATTTTTGGAGACACCAATTCCAACAATTTTAACACATATTCCAGAGCAAAAATTGTAATAATGAGCATTTTTAGGTTAAAAACAAAAATGCGCATTTAGTATAAGCTTTTAAGGGGAAAGAATTGCAAAAGAATATAGCATTAAATAGATGAAAATTTTAGAGTGAAATCTGGTTCTACTTTAATATCACAGGAAAAATAAATGTTTTCTGTAAGCTCAGGTTTTCACTCCAGGTCTGTGTGGTCAGTGTATTTGAGGTTTTCAAATATTACATAGTAGCATAACCAGATACACTTATACATTTAACGGGTATTAGCTTTCCAGTTAATCTTTATGGGGAAAAAAATGGTTTTGCTTTGCATCAAATATTTTAAGATTGTAGGATTTGTTATTCTTTGTCTAGGGCAATGATTTCCACTTTTTCTTTTCCCTATGACCAAACATGATTTTCCTTCTAGTCTGGGCAATGTCACTTGGTTGGTATTATTCTGGAATAAGCATAGAATGTTTGAAATGCATAATCATAAGAAGCCTTTTAGAAAGAAAGTCACTTTATCAAAGTATGATAGACTTGTATATGTTTTACCATGAACCTTTTATTCATCTCTCTCCAAGGTTGAACAATCTTAATTATTCAAAATTAGTTGCACGGTAGATTGTTTCCATCTGTCATACTCTTTGCTCTTCTTTGCAATACAGTTCTTAAAACTTTAAAATGCTGCTTGATTATTCGAAAGAAAACAATGTTAGATTCCTTGTATCATTTACTGTGATGTTCATTACAACTTTTTAGTATGCTTGACTTTTTTAACAACTGCAAGATCAAAGGTATTTATTGAATAGTTAAAAATGGAAACCAAGATAGGTCCACTTTGAATACCTTCAAGACTCACACCTTTTATTTCTCATAATTAATTAAATCTCATATGAGATTGAAACATTCTGATCCCACTGAAAATCCACATCCTTTTGCTTTCACCTTCTTTCATGACCACCATATATCATGCACATACATGACTGAAAGGGAATAATTTAATCTCAAATTGAAACAAGACTTCACGGATCATCCACCTATAATAATCAGTAGAATTTCAGTACTTCAAGAGACACAGTTTCAAACTGGCAGCGTTTTGACCTAGTTGTTGACATAATTGTATCTTGCAGAAATATGCTAGCCCAAACATTTTTGCTTTTAAATAGTGGAGCTTCATCTAAACTTATGGCAACCTCATGTTGTAATATTTTACAATCCTTATAAAAAGATTGAAAGGGAAGCATGAAAAGTTGAGAAAGTGTTATATTGGCTGTTTTCACACTGTTGTTTATAAAGAAGCATTACAAGTATCTTAAAATCAGAGAAATACAGGTTGATTGGTTGGAAGGTACCTCTGGAGGTCCTCTGGTTCAAAGCCTTTGATCAGGACTAACTTAATGTTTAGAACAGGTTGTACAGCGCCTTCAGACAGTTCAGTTTTGAATCTAAGGATAGAAGTTCCAACACCTCTCTGGGCACCTGTTCCAGTGCTGCATCACTGTCTTGAATATTTTTCCTTATCCCATGTGAGAATTTCCTGTTCTGCAACATGTGACTATGGTTCCTTTTAATTTGGATGTGCATTTTTCAGAAGAATCTAGCACCATCTTCTCTATAGCTATTTGTTAGATAGTTGAAGTGATAAACTAGATTCTCAGCCATCTTTCTCTCCACCAGACTGAAGATACATGGCTTCCTCTGCCTCCTCTTCAAGTGCTGTATTTTATTTTCATTCTCAAACTGATGAACATGCATATATGTATGCATATTTATATATGTATGCACACACATGTATATATTCTTTTTCATAGAAACAGATCCAATGCACTGGATGTGACTAGCACAGTGTTGCCATTCTGATACTGGCATCATAGCTAATTAACCCCGCCTCTTAGCATGGCTGACTAGACCAGGCTAAACTGTTCCATCTGCATTGCTCTCATTTAGTATCTCTTCAGGGAGTTCTACATGACAATTATATTGCAAAGTGGATATGTGTTACAAAATTAAGGCAAGAATGGAAGAGAATTTAGAAGTAAGAAATGGATGGAAATTTAAGAGAGTCACTCATTGTTGGTTCTTGCAGCCACTGTCACTGCAAATAGAAACAAGGAGAAAGCTGCAAAAAGGAAAAAATAATCAATTCATGCTTGTTTAAGACTAAAATTCTCCAATTTTCCAGACTTAAAATACCAAATACCATCTGTTCTTATCAAGATTATGAGAGGATATATTTAACAATATACAAAAAAAACCCCACTCCTTCCCTTCACAGAGTTTTCTAAACACTTTTTGAACAGTCTCACAGATGACATATTTTGGTTTGTTTTGATTTCTAAAAGATACAACACAGGCATTAAAAACCAAATTTTATATGTATGCATTGGATTCTATTTTACAATAAAACTAATATTTTGATAGCATTCCATTGGTAATGTTCATTTGTGAATATATTAAGTGGAAATTTTCCTAAATGCATAATTTGTTAAAATTCTGTTAGATTATCTAGCTTGTGATAATAGAAAATAGAATGGAATGTTTTTAATAACATTCAGAAATATAATAGAGGACAAAAGCAATGATATTTTAGAAGAGTTTATTCCCTTGAAGCAGATGTCTGCATGTGTGGACAAAAGCTAGGGAGAAAGCTTGATGTTGGTTAAACAATGGCATGCTCTTAATTTTTTCTTTTATATTTTTTTTTGGCTAAAGATTCCTCAGAAATTTCTTGTTAAAAATCATTCAGCAAGTGTTAAGATTCTAAAACAAATCTTGGAAATATCACAGTTATTATTTTCTGTGCACTTTTCTGTGTGCCCTTTTATGTAACTGAATAAATACATATATACGTGTGTTAAGCATTAGTTACAGAACTATGTACTATATACATCTGGGAGCAGGTAGTGTACATATGGGAACAGGAGGAATATTGTCCCCATCAATGTGTATGGTGGATAATGAATGATGTAGTTTGGAGAATGTCTAATACTACCACTGGGAGGAACAGTGACTTCATATTTATGGACCTCATCAGCTTTTTTTTCTCTTTGAGGGAATATGCAGCAGAAGAGGCCGATTTCTGCTAGAATTGAAGCCATTGCTTATGTATTTACTGCCAGTGATCAAAGTTTGAAAGTATATTAATTCAGACAATGGAATACAAATTATTAGTAGTGAGGCTAATAAGCACTTTGAGAAGTGTTTTTGATAATATTGTAGATAATTTACGAATTTACATGATTTTAAATCTAAGCGGGATGCTCTAGCTGAACTAAAGCCATAAACTTGGTAGAAGAATTAATTAGATTTTAGATCATAACTTCATGATCTGCCTTGCACATAAAATCAGAGATCCAACATTACAGAGGGAAACAGGAGATCACTTCTCCATCTTCTACAGTTTCAGCTTATAAACATATTGTTTCAGCCATTCTGTTCTGTCTGATGCCTTGTTCAGTACACTAATAATACGTTTGTGTATTTAAAAGGTTTGGGTTTTTTCCCTAGCACTGTAAAAATCTTAGCTCATCTGATTAAAAATATTACTTTAGCTTCTTAAAGATGTTGTCTTTCCCTAGATCAGCCAGACAAGGCTCTTCAGTTTTAAAATATTCACTTTTTGTACTATTCTGACAGAAGTGAAAAGTTCCAGTTCCTCAGCAGGTTCTGCTCGCACACATTTCTATGCCCCTGGCAGATCTTAATGATGTGCAGAGGTCTGTATGTTTGAATCCCGACAGTAAATCAAAACTTTCTCCTAATAATGCGTACAGAATCACTTAGGGAATTTTCTAAAGACTTGACTGGAAAATAATGAGGATTTAGTTGTTATATTAATTTATATGTGCTGCTCAGTGCCTTGCAGTATGCTTTTCTGCTGAAGGACATGCTGAACATAAACTACCATTTCAGAGAGAATACATTAACCAGAGTCTTGGATATGTTGCTACGTTGTGAAAAATATTTAGTTTTACTAGCAATCTTTGTTCATTTTGTTAAATGTATTCTTAGGAAACAATCTTAATGGAAATGTTTTAAAATTATTTATAAAAAATGTTGGTATCCTGTGACAAAACGAGCAAAAAAAAATTTTCTTATGCATCACTTGAAACTGATAGAATCTTGACAGTTCCTCTGCATGCCATCACATATTCTAAAGTTCATACTGTTGTTAAACAAACCAATAAAAACCCCTCACATCTTAAATATGAAAGACAAAGCCAGAATATTTCATCAGACTTGTGAGAATTGTCAAGATGTCTGACTCTTGGCTTCCATTAAAACTCCATTAGAATAGGTGAAATTTAGAGGATGTTTTATATGCCACTAATTCAATTATTTCAATTTAAATTCAGTTATTTCACTTTCTACATCTTAGGATTTATCATGGAAATGTTTTTCTGTCTCATTTATATGTAAGAGCTTGAGCCATTAAACAGATACTTGTTTCTGTGTGTCGCAAGGAATAATCTATTTAAAACAGAAGTTGTACTTATTAGCTTCTATCCTCTGAAATGGCTTTTTAAGAAACTGAATTATTAATGAGCGAAGAAAATAATTGTACACAGAAGCACATTTCTTCTTTTAAATTAGATGAAAATAACTTCACAGAACAGTAACAATTAATAGGTTGGAAGGGTGATAGCTATATGGGTGCTAACATATTGTTACATTAAAATGTTGACCTTTATTTAATAAAATAAAAACAAAGGTTGAAAATAGAGTACCACTACAATTTGATCCTCTTCTAGATTTTTCTCCAGTACTTTTGTCTCAGAAAACCTCACTCCCCACTTCATGGCATTTCCTTCTCTATTTGGTTCAAAGGTTGGTTCCTGTATTAATCTACTCAGCTCTGGCTAAGCTATCAGTGCTTCCACTTTTGTGTGTTGCTTTCATTGAGATGTGTACAGGTTATCAACATGTGTCCAGGCATGCAAATAAAATACTATCTCTGAAACCTTTCTGGGTCAGTAGCAGCTTAACCACTTATAGTTAGAAGTTGTCAAAATTCTTAAACTGTATTCCAAAGGAATCAAGGTAAATCTCTACCCTTCTTCTCCACAATTATTTTATTCTCTCTGAAAAAAGCCATTTAGTTGCAAGGTTATAAATAAGTACAAGAGCTGTAGCTGACACAGATATAATGGATTGTAATAAATCTAACATTCCAATTGCATACCTGCAGTAAATATGTATCTAAGTTGCACATAACAACAAGAGAATATAACCAAATCGTGCAGCAGTGTCCAATATGTAAATACGCATCTCCTTTAACTTTTTGTTTAACTTGGAAAGTTGTTTGCAGGTAAGAAATTGTACTAAAGCAAAACCAAACTAACTAAATGATGATGAATCTATCTAGTACTTGAAGAGTAATTTAAATGTATGCAGTTTATCTGTTGTATATTAGATTATTATTGAGGTGTATAGGTCCAAGTTGTGTAACAGGCTTCTGCACAGTAAAAAATCATGTATCCTCTCATGCAGAAATTTGGGCATGTTTAGTGCTATGCTGAATGCATATGCGGTATGGTTTCAAATTGTCTTTGAAACAGAAATAGTAAGGATTCTAAAAAGAATTATCAAATAGTCACCCTCCTGTCAAAGACAAGCCTGCATTATAACAGGAAAATGAAATAGCAGGCTTGGCAGTATAACCTGCCAGGCTCTGAACAGACAGGGAGTGCAGTGGTTTAGCAGCTTTCACAGTGGCATAACTCATGGGGGATAGTGTCAGTGACAGGTTTATAGGAATTAATGGTGTTGATACTTGATTTCACTGTCAGGATGATTCCTGTAAATGCTACTGGTGGGTTCTGGTGAGTAAATAGTTAGTAATTTACTGTTATCAACATTAAACTATTTCTGGTTTTGCGTTTACTTTAAAAATGGTGCTTAAAAAATTCCAAATCCTGTCAGATTGACACTGAAATGCTCTTTACATGAAAGTTTGTTTATGGGCAGTGATTCTTTTGACAGATTTACAAGTGTCTGTGGAGTTTTAAAAGACTATTGCCCAATAGGCATTAAGTGAGAGACATTCTATTTTGTAAATATTTTCACTTATATTGGGGATTTTTAAAGAACTTTTTGAGCCAAGTACTGCATTAAATCTGAAGACAGTGGCAAACTGATAATCAGCAGTTTCCAGCTTTGTTTTTATGCTTTGCTAATGGTTTCCATTTCTGTGGCCAAGATTTGCAGTGGGTGAAGCATGATGTACAACCAACAATTTATAAGGGCTTTCAAATACTATTGCACACTAGTATTTTTTTCTTTTTTTTTGCTGCAATAGCTCATTCAGAAATAAACAATTTTCAAAGTAGCATATTACATTTAATTTCACTGACATAAAATGCATACAAAGAAAATGAACCAAAAGTTTATTACAGTAATGGAGAACTTGCATCTGTTTGAACTCTGTAATACCGAAACAGGTTGTTTATTTTCTCAAATGATTATTTTGGAATGAGATGGTGAGAGGAGAAGTGTACATGTGGTGAGCTAGCTGTCAGATTCCTCAGAATTTCAGAAAGCAATTTTTTCAGAAAGACGCTTTTCAGAATTTATTTCAAAGAAGGAATGCATAATAGAATCCTTAATCTCAGAATCAATCTAATAAAATCCTTTCTAAAAAAATGTATTTTTAAAAATAGAGATTTTCTATTGTAGTGAATGTTAGAAAAAAATATTTTAAAATCATGTAATGTTTCCTCATACATTATAGTATATTTAGCAGAGAAGATCAGAGCAACTGATGTAACAGGACTTTCCAGCTTTCAGGGCTTTTTTGTATAATCTTTTCATCACTGGGTAATTTTATTTTTTTAAAAAAAACATTATGTTTTGAGTAAATGTTTGAGTAAACAACAATAACTACAAAGAATGTATAAAACAGGAAATTCAATGAATCTTAGTTACCAGAAACCTTTTACTATGTTACGTAGAAGTGAGGCAGGTCATAGAGTTGTATGGTAGCATTTCACCAATATTAAAAATCTACGTTCGCCAGATGACTTCAGTGTGTAGAATTCCAACAGCCATTTTAATCCACACCTTTGACTTAGCCCTGCCATGAAAATCTTTTCCTCTTTCCAGTGCGTCTGTCTTTGTATCTGATTTGTGATTCCTTTGAACACGCTTCCACCATTCTTTGCCGTATCTATCCCCAGGCAAATTTGATGATGTTCCAAAGTTCTTCAGACTAAGAGATCCATCTGGTTGGTGGATCTAGCCATCATTCTTGTAGGTATTGGACAAGCAATCGTTATCCTGCATAGGACATTTCATTATTGGAGGGTAGACTGAGACTGGAGAGATGTCAGCAGAAATACAAAATGTTTTGAGACTGCGGTTCCACCTGAAGTTCATGACTGCCTTAAACCAATGACTCCATAGCTATGTGATGTGTCTTATTTTTAACATTAGTAAGTAAATAAATTCA
Source organism: Chloroceryle aenea (assembly GCA_013399075.1). Classification (NCBI taxonomy): domain Eukaryota; kingdom Metazoa; phylum Chordata; class Aves; order Coraciiformes; family Cerylidae; genus Chloroceryle; species Chloroceryle aenea. The sequence goes on along the minus strand of VWZY01006692.1, from coordinate 112,561 downwards.
AGTTTTATTCAAATATTTCAGTGCCATTGACTTCAAGCAGAATTAATTTACCTTCAGTTGCCCAGATACTTCTTTGTTCTTGGACCAAAGGTATAGGTTATTGAGTGAAGTATGACCTAAATTCAGAGTCATTTAAATGAGAAATAAGCAGTATAGGGCAAAGAAAATGCATTGCTTTTGTGAAGAACAGGTTTTCACTTTGCCACCATTGTCTTTGATTCCTTTAACTCAAAGCTAAAACTTTCTCAGAGCCCTCCGCTATGTTTTGGCAGTTATCTGAAAGAACTTTGAGAAGTAAACTGATAGATTTTAGTTTTAGATGGATATAATCTAGATAAATAATAGCAGCAGAGAGAATCGTCCAAAGGTCTCTTTTTATGGCTTCCAAATAATGTAAATTCTTAAGAGTCTGCCAACATTTATTTGCCTTCTTTTGTCTCTTTCAGTTTCATTGTTACAAAATGACTTGAGCAACATAAAGTGGTGTCTCGTCTCATTTAATCTTGTCTCAAACTTTTAATCATCAGCCCCAATTCACTTACTATTATAATTTGCTCTCCTTTTCTGTGCCTTTCTTCTTGCTGTTCCGCTCCCCTCATGCCAACTGTTGATCTTTGTATTAAGAATGTTAGAATTCTTAAGAATTCACTAACCAAATCAACTTTTTCTGTATATGCTAGTCTGTCTTCTTGCCCACATTTTCCGGTAGGTTTTGTCATCTGATTAAGGTTAATGTTAGTTATATATATATATTTTTTTTCTCTGAATGGGGTTTTATATGTGCTTTCTTTTTAATTTAGAAACAATTCATCCTAGTCTAGGTCATTTAAATATTTACATGGGACATATCTGAGTAACCTCACTAAATCTTGTGTTATTAAAACCTGCAGGAAGCATTTAGGAAGCTTTCAGTACTCCAAACAATAGTAGCAACACCATATGTTTGGGAAAACACCTTTTTAGAGGATGTTAGAGTATATTTAGCTACTGTAGCTACAAGCTTATTATTATAGCACATATTCACAGACAACTACTTTTGTATAGTTTTATACAAATTTATTTAAGATTGTTACAAAATAATTACTAGCTTGTAAATCTTGCAGCCTTAGACAATTGTAATAGGGATCATTCTATAGTCACTGTCTCCCAAATGCCTGAACATATGTGTATTAATGCTTTTAAATTTCTGTCATTTTTTTAAGTTCTAAATACTGTCTTTTGTGTATATTTGTTTAAACACAAAGAAAAACACAGACCTGTAGCTGCTACTTTGTTCAAACTTCTAGTCAGAATCTGAACAATAGTGTCTAAGTTATTTTGCTAGATTTTTTTTCCCCCGTACAATTTATTGTGTCTGTCTTCTTAAAGAGTAAAGTGCTACAATTTGCTTGAATAGCTGTAAAAATCTCCTAATTCTACAAACATGAGTGTTAAGTATACATAAATTTAATTCAGTGTATGATAACAGTCATGGAAAGTTCAGATTTTTATTGGTAAGGGGCATGGATTGTAAGAAAATAATCTTTGAAAGTCGTTTAAACTTCTCTGATTTCTGATTTGTTTTGCTTAATTTATTTTATTAAAGACACATAACTGTGCAGCTAATAAAAAATTTCTTTCCCGATCTGTTATGTTTAAATTAACCCTCCATTCTGCCTACTGTCTGGAATAGAAACAAATATCTTTACTCTGAACAGTTTCAAAGGTCTGTCTTATGCTACTGGCTGCAAGACTAGAGATTAAAGATAAATTTAGACTGTAGCCCAGGCCATTCTACATAAGCTCTGGAGCTCCCCAATAATGTCACATTCCATAACTGACATGTATTCTGGAGGGATACAAAATGGAAATACACACTTAGGTGAGAATGAGTATCTTTTCAGCATTTAGGGCCCAAATGTGTTTCTGAACTCCATTAATTGAAAAGCTATATTTTTTAGTGAGTCCTGGTGGTCTAAGAGTATTACAGACATGCTACTAGTTGTACAATAAAAGGTAGGCAGGCATCTGTTTTCAAACTTCCTTTGACTTTTTTCACTGCACTGCAAACTTAAATTAACATGACACTTTAATTACAAATTCTCACTTTCTGTTTCCAGTTTTGCATTTATTTTTGCTGCAATAAGTTGTATTATGTAATGTTGGTAGAAATACAGTGTGAATATATTTCATGCAGCCAAACTGTAATTCTTGGGTTTAACTCCAAAATAAATTTTCATCTAAATTTAGGTTCTTGGGAATTAAGAGTTGTGGGAAAAAGAAAAAAAATCTTATAGTAGTTCATAAATTCAGCTCCTAAATGGAGGGTAATTGCATTGGGATTTCTGACAGTCTTATTTCATCTTTAATGTGGAACATTGGAATCTACAAATTTTACTACAAGTTCTAGGAATGTTAAAATTCATTGGCAAGTAACATGGAGTTTTTAGAAATTGGCATGGCATCAAGTCTTAACATAGTAAACAAATTGCATTTTGATGTATGTTAAGTTTCTTACAGACTTCTACTATTTCATATTATGGCCTGGAATAATACTGGTATTTTCTATTTTAATGTATTTGCTGGATTCCTTCCTGCTTACTTATTTCCATTTTCTCAAATTCTAGGTGACTTATTTAGATGTAGTCTTCTATAGTGTTAACATCTGCTACACAAATTATGCCACGAATGTCTCTCACCTTTTTTTGTAGCCTCTGAAAAGCAAATGAAGTTAGTTTGCAGAGAGTCTTCTGAAGAGCATCTCCAGCCCTTCAAGGAGAAATTAGAGGAATTCTTCCAGAAAGGTAACCACATATGAAACAAATAAAAATATAGGCAAATAATGTAGTAGTTTACAAAGTCATACATAATGTAAACTGCATTAGATATCTGTTACCTCTGAAAATTCCTACTATCTGTTAGGGATTATGTTCCTGTTCTGCCTAATATATGTTAAGAATAACGGTTACACAGATTTTGGACAACAAAGATAATTGTTTCCTTGATCTCACCCATTTCCTATTGATGATTTTTTGCTTTGTTCTTACCATTATTTGTAGGCAAAATTAAAGAGATATTAATAGAATCATAGAATTGTTAAAAGTTGAAAAAGACCTCCATGATCAAGTCCAACCTTAGGCCCAACACCTCCATGTCCACTTCCCCCGGTGCAACTTGTGGCCATTTCCTCTTTTCCTGTCATTGGTTTCTAAGGAGAAGAGGCAAACGCCAGCCTCACTACAACCTCCAGAGTTGTGCTGCATTTCAGTTTACTATATTAAGAATTGTTTCACACATCTATTTCTCACAGATTATAAACAGTTCAACAGTTCACTGTTTGAGAAGTGAACTCTCCGAATCTACTAATCCAGGCAGAATGTTTACTTACTATCAGTGATCATTCAGATTATGGTAATAATTGATTAATTAGCTTAATTCCTTTTATAAAGATTGTCCTAATGTCTTTAATAACTTTGTTTCATGAGGCTTACTAAATACTTTGATAAGTGGAAACAGGATGTTTTAAAAGTAGCGGTTCCTGTTAAATTGCACTGTTAAACATTCTTCTTCTTCACCCTTCTCCCAGACCATGGAGGTCAATGGATATATTTGTTTAATAGATTTTTATTTCTTTTAGTTACAAGCATTAAAGCTACAAATTTCTTGCCACAGTACTTGTAAAACAACAGAAAATTGAATGGAAATCTTTGTCACTGCAGAACACTTTGTTCTCTTTACAACTAATCTAACTGGAAATTTTAATTTCCAGTTTAACAATATCATCAAGATTGAGATAGTACAATATATTTTTCTACAGAACCATTATGATTTCCAGCATGCTTCTTGATCTTGCCTGTCAAAGTATTGTAGTGTAATTGTATCTTGTATGGATTCATTACTTCATTGTACTGTATGAATTACTCTGAGCAGCTCAGAAATGAACAGTCTGTATTCTTTCCTTACTATTGGGCAGAAATACATCAGAGCAAATTAGTCAAAATTATAGACTCAGTCCATAATTCAGTTTTGCCCAGATCTTGACAAGACCCTAACCAAATGTTGTCTTCCACAATCATATCACAGACTCTGTAATTCTTAATACATCCTGAATCCTTTGAGATTGGTTGTGGTTAGTCCACAGCACAAGGACTGCTGTGATTAGGCAGCTAAACATCACACAGCTGCTTACTCACTCCCCCTGGGTGGGGTGAGAAACAGGGTCAGAAGGGTAAAAGAAAGAGAAAACTCATTGGTTGACCTAAAGACAATTTCATAGGGAAAGCAAAAACTGTACACAAGTAAAACAAAATAAGGAATTAATTCACTACTTCCCAGAAATCAGGAGTCCATCATGCATAACCACTACTTGGGAAGGCAAACACCCTACTTCTGAACTTCCCTCACCCTTCCTCATTATTTTCATATATTGCTGAGTACAATGTCATATGGCCTGGTTTATCCTTTTGTTTGATTTGGTCAGCTGTCCCATATGTAGCCTCTCACAACATCTTGTGCAGCCCCAGCTGACTTACTGGAGATCAGCATTAGAAATAGAGAAGGCCTTGCTGCTGCACAAGCATTGTTCAGCCATAGCTAAGATAAGCATGTGTTATCAACAGTGTTTTGGTGACAAATCCAGTACACAGCACCATGTAAGCTGTTATGAAGAAAGTCAACTCCACCCCAGTTAAAATCAGCAGAAGGAATAGCAAATGCGTATCACCAAAGGACCCAAAAATAAATGCAACAGTATAAGCCAGTAAAGGTTTCTCCTACAAAGCTGAGCTGTCCTAGTTTCTGATGAGTGGAATATTATAAAAAAACCTAAACTGTTGATCTTGGAGAAGATCAGTTCTGCTTTAAAGAAGATTGCAATTTAATTGGGCATTATAATTTCAAACAGAAAAAACATACTCCAAATATGTGCCCTGTTTATGCATACCAGTGTGGAATTGAGACATATTGATCTTTTTCAGTGTAGCATAAAATTTTATCCTTGTATTTGTGAATAATGTATATATTTTTTTTTTAAAAAATGAGACGATATGTTCCTGCACAGTGTCCTGGGACAATGAGTTCTGTATATAAATTGCTACATCTATTGAACACTTTTTAATGTTTCATTTTTTTTTGTATTCTAGAAAAGGCAAAATCACACTGATTGACTACCTGTCCAGTTTTTTTAATGTTCTGTTGTTCTCCTTTTTCTTTATAGTATATTTCATGGTATCAAATCATACACATGTAATTTTGTCTACTTCAACTTCTCATCTTTTGACATTTCTGTTTCATCTACCTTTTTCTGAGTTGTAAGTTGTCAGATCCTGTAATTAATGATCCACTTTCTTCTTCCTGATTGATTTAAATCTTTATAACTGGTGGGTGGTACTTTCTGTGATATTAGAATGGATGCTATAAAATTCTGCACTGAAGATAGGTAAAAATAACACAGAAATCCATCTTGATTTATGGTACTAGAATAGGCATTGGACAAATGTCAAGCATAGCGGTTCCGCTTAGAAAAATGTCTGCAAACTCAGCTGCTTCTCTGAAATTAGGAGTTAACTGATAATACTGAGCATCCGTTAAGCATCTGCTTTCAGTTTTATTTGTTTAAAGAAAGAAGAGTTGTGGCTGGTTAAAGCAAATGTAAGAAAAAATTGTCTGTTATCTTTCTGCCAGCTCACAGCAAGTATCCAAAGCTCAGATACTTTTCTGAAACTTCTGGCTTGAAAATAGGCTTGGATCTCATAGTTATTCATGTTTTCCTCACACACACAATTTCTCATCATTTCTAGTCAGTGCGAAGTTGGAAATACTGTAACAAAAAAAAAATATTGATTTGCTTAAACTGAACTGTTTACATTTCCTAATTAGAATTAATACCAATTAAATCTAATACTTGCTGTGTTGTAACAAAAAAACACTGAGAGTGTTATGGAGACTGACATTCTGAAATGCTAGAGGGGATAAACTGTACTTCTGCTGATGTCAGTGCTGTTTTGTATAACTGGATGTAATGTAGCCTAGTGCCTTCAACAGTGAATTAGGTGCCAGAACCTTTAGGTTCTGTTCCCAGTTTAGCTACTTGACATGTGATGCTAGAATAGTTGCTTAAACTCATTTTCAGAAAGCACTTCACTTTTTTGGTCCACAGAATGTTAAATAATGATTCTTTTTCTGTAGTGAAAGTTAATCTTTGTCAAGTACTTTGTGATTCTTATATGAAAGGCATCATATGTAAACTGTGTTAATACTTTGTTAGCTGTATTTGATATGCCCTTGCTTTTTGAAAAGGGCTAAAATTATTCTCAAAGTGGAAATAAACATTAGTAGGTGTAATTATATGCAACAAATTATATTAGTTTTGCTATAATGTGCAGACCTAAGAATTACTATAAATTACTACATGCTTACTGTATTTGCAGTAGAATTGCTGTATGGTTTGTTTTGTTTCTCAGAAATACGTTCATAATGTTTTCCATGCTATGTTATGCAAACAGAACTTTGTAAAAGTGAAGTTAATGATTGGTTTGGAATGGTCCTTAACGTATTAAATTCTTACTCAGAACTGCTTAACAGAAACTCCATTTTTGATACAAAGCTATCTCACCCCCCCAAATCAGAACAGTTAGATGAATATGAGAAAGATGCAACACAGTCTGTTTTGAAAAGGCGAAAAGAAAGTGTTTGGTTACTGCAGCTATGAAGCTCACTAGAAGGCATGCTGGCCAGCAGCCATTGGTTTTAGTTTGTCATCACATTTTTTTTTCTCCTTGTGCATTCTCTCAAGAGTACAAACCAGAAAATAAATGACATCCAGGAGTAGATGATTAGCCTTAATAAAATCTATTTCTTGTTTTGCTGCTTGACTACTTCATATAGTTTATGCATTTTAATAAATGTGGAAATGCATAACATAGATTCATGCAGTATCTTGCAAAATCTGGTCCCAAATTCCCCTTCATTGGTTCCAGGTCTGAAAGTATGTAAAAACTTTAATCTGGGCTCAGTTTCCTCCTCATATGCTGGAATGTGCAAATCAAAGTCTTTATCGTTCATAGCAGTTATCATAGGAAGTGCATAGCTGCCTCTCTTAATTTCTCTAAGAATAAAGCATCTTGATGAAGACTTTACTATTAAAGGAATTAGTTTAGTTTACAGCAGAGCCTTGGAAGCAGATAGTCTGATGTCAAGACGGAACAATTTTTGAAAATCATTAACAGTGAAAAAGCAATGCTATTTGAGAAAGAAACACAATATGCTGAAGTGTCTGAGGTAACAGGCAAGTTGGAGAGGGCGGAGTTTGTCAGATAGAGTAGATCTGTTGAGATTAATCCCATATAAAAAGATATTCTCCTGTGTTTAGAGTTCTAGCCTAGCAGTTAGGAAACACTGGTTAAATTCATTGCTGTGCTCCAACTGCTGTATGTCTTATGATACATAAAAGATCAATGCTGTGCAGTCATGGGACTCTACAAAATAGAGTGTAGACTGGCTGCTCACTACAGCATTATGTCAGGAAGTAGTGAATTTTTCAGACAAGGTTAGCAACCGCTTGGAAAATATCAGTAAGTCTGATTTTTACTGCCAAGTGATATCTTCTTAATAATTTTACCCAGGCTGTTGTAGCTACCTGGGCATGCATCCAGTCTGTTGCATCTTTCAATGTATTTCTGGTGCAGAATGGGAACTTGGATCCACACTTACTCATTTGCCTGTTGGAATGCACCATAGACGATTGTTGAGGTAGTCCAGTGGGAAATAAAATAGGAAATAAATTCTGTTAAGGCTAGCCTCCTTCACTTGTATGTTAACTACTTTCTGGTTTATATTTTTCTTGGGTGGATTATACCAAGAAATTAAGAAATATCGAAAACAACATCCAAGTGTACTGGCCAGAAACTCTGATCAAAACTGGTGCACTTCCTGACATGAGAATAGGGAGGATAAACAGGAGGGTTTGTGTGATTCCGTAATACACCTGGCTGCCTAAGAAGGCAGAGAGCTAGCTCCTAGCCTTTTCAAATGTGCGAAGAAATTTCACCTGAATTATTTGTTCTAGGTTACTGCAACTACATAAAGAATTGTTACTTCCTTTCTCATGCATGTCTCCATGTCTTTATGCCTCTCAATCAGTTCCACATTCATAAGTTTATTTCCAGAAAAATAATTTATTCTGTTTAAGTAACAAATTTTCATTAGAGACAGCAATTCTGCATTTTCTTACGAATCTGTTTAGCAGCAAGAAGATTCTTTATTTGGAATCAGTGGTTTGTACATCACGGAGTTCTAAGTGAAACCTTGTTGAAGTATATTTGACTTTTTTTAACCATATAATTAAAACCATAAATCATTTAGATCTTGATTTCAAGCTAGCATCCAGGAATATTTTTTATGTTGTTGGTTTTCATTCCTAATATCCCTATTCAAAGAATGGTACTATCACACTACTTGTTACCAATTTTTTTAAACTTTTTTAACCTAACTTTGTTTCCATTTTCTTCCTATACCATCCTATAATAGCTTTCATGTAAAAAATTTATGCCACTAACTTTTCTTTAACTCCACTGTAGTATTTCAGCTGGCATATTTTCAGTGTCCTGTTGATTATTTCCTACTTGTTCCTGGGTATATAAACATTCCGTCTTAAATGTTATTCTTGTGCTCATACATGGTGACTTATTCTCTTCATCTAGAAGGACCTGTTGTATTAACCCAAGGAAAGCAACCTTCCTTTCTTAGCTTATAGCCTTGAACATATTTTATGTGTACGAGGATGATAATATAATTTCTTATATTACAGTAAAAAAAAGTCTTTAAATTCAAAACTCTACTGCTTTTTAATCAAAGCAGTCTATGAAGTATAATGCAGGATGCTAACCTCATTTAGTAGTAGTGAATGAGAAGTCAAGAACACAAGATGACAATGTTATCGGTATCATATTTACAACGTAGCATTACTTATTATTTCTCTATTACTGTCAAAAGGACATACCTTTATAGATTTTAATACAGTCAAAGATTAGAAAGAAATTTACATTGGCACTTACTTCCTTTAGTAGTCTGACAATATTACATTGTTTTTAAAACAGATATGGAGATTATGGTTTCAGTCCTTATTCATAGTAGTTTGGTAGAGCTTGCCTGTAACGGCTTCACATAATATCAGAAACCTTAATCTACATATCGGATTATGGTACTTATTGTCCATTTTATTCGTAAAACTCTTGAATGTTTTAATGCTGAATAAGTGAAGCAAGAAAATCAAGAATAATTTTTAAGAGCACTATATTTCAGTAGCAGCTGCTGTTCACAATATGGTGTGTAAACAATAGCAGAAGATCAATAGCACTTGTAAGGATCTTACAGTTGTCCTGATTTTGTTACCTGCAATTGTGAAGCTGCTTCTGTCAACCAAAAAACATCTCTGTAAAGATAACTAGTTCTACAAGACATCCTTCTCTTGCAGATTCTGCAACTATCCAGTTTGCATATAAAATACTGATTGCTCCTTTTGTGAATAAACTGTACAAATATGAAGACTTTTAACTTCAAAACTTTATTTTCTATTCTACTTCATAATTCTTTTTTTCCCTTCATTTGTTTTCACTGAGATGTTTTGTTATCTCTGCCACACATATGCAGTTCTCACATTAAACAGTGTGGGAGGATATTTATGTCCAATGTCAAACATGAAAAATATGTCATACTTCCTTGCAGTGATAATGTTTGCTTAAAACTTTTTATCCTTCCCAGCAATGACATTAGAAACCAGGCAAAGTTTGTGTTTAGATCTGGAACGCTGTTTTATATGCCAGCAGCAGAATTACTTTAATCTTTCAAACTGTTTGTGACAGTCATAACTGTTTTCATCACTCAAAGATTGTTGTATTTAAAGAGATGAAAGAGTGATTTACATACATTGGCATGAGTCTGCAAAGCACAGAACCTTACTGCTGTGGTACTCTGAGATTGTATAGTTAGACAATAGCCTCTGTCCATAAGACACCAAATAAGGTGTCCTGGAATGTGATTGCATCCATATGCCTCTAAGTAATGCAATAATGACAATGAGCTGATTCAAAGAACAAGAATTTGCTCTGAAATGAATGTTTTCTCCTACACTACCAGAAGAATTACCGGCATCAAAGTCCTGAAAATTGATGTTAATTAAAACTATGACTTTTCAGGAAACTTTCAATTGTGGGTTTGTTTTTTTTTTTTTAAACAGATATACATCATTTTGCTATAATCAGCTCCACTATATCATGACTTACTGTAAAAGCTGGAGGGTTACACTCCATTAGAATGTGTAATATGAATATAATTTAGAAATACTTGTAATTAAAAATGCAAGGTCATCTTCCCTTAGAAGAATCTCTTGGGAGACAGTATTTCCTTCCAGCTTCTGTTCAATTTGTTTATCGTAGCTGCTACAAACTCAGTGGCATTTCCTATCAATATCACCTGAGCACCATAATGAACATTAGTGTTGATATTCTTTGTTTAATACAAAAAAATGATGTATATGATAGATAAAAAAGCTATACCTAGAATTACTGATACCTGTAGTATAACCACTATCAGCTGTCTGCAGTCTTAACATTCCCTCAAAACTTTGTTTTCTGTTCCGTTCCACTGGATTTCTTCCATAGGTATATAGGTAAACAGAACCATGAGTTATATATATATTATTTTTTCCACAATTATCCTGTTATGCTATTCTTTTAGTCCAGCTGCTTTTTTCTTCTTTACTGTATTCTTGCATGATTGCCTATTTATCTGCTTATCTTCTTGGGTCGTTATTATCTGTACAGCTGTCAAGTCCACTAGCACGCAGTTTATCTGGATTTGCTTTGCTATTGACATCTTGTTTTACCCTATTTGTGCTGATACTCAGCCAGTGAACTAATAGAATTTAAATCCCTGTCAAAGTTTTCCTTGGCAGGAAACCAAGATGCTTACTGATTCATTACTTTAGATTACATATCCTATGAGCAGGAGATTACATATATGGAGATAGAGCAGAGTCAAGAATTGGAAAGGATTTGACAGAAGAGATTAATGTTCTTAATAAATAATGAAAGGCCTCAACACACTTGCTTTCTAAAGAATTAATAGTTACCATCACATTGGTCTCTCTCACCCTGTAGTTGTAATTTCACACCATCGTATTTGGATTAAGTTTGGAAATACCCTTCACTGCTACCATAATGCAACTGGATTAGGACAATAACATGCTTAGTCTGACACGCATTCATGCAAAACTTCTGTGTGGACTTTATGGTTTAAGTATGTCAAATAATTTTATCAAATATGTTTTGTACCTGTCCAAATACATTAATTGCTCAGTTTAATGCTTTTGGGTGTGATTGGTAAAAATACTGGATGCTGCAAATTTCAGCAGGAAATTCTACCACTCTGGATTAGGTTCCATTATGGTGTAAACTCTTTTCCTTTTTTAAGTAATGATAACAGGTAAAACCTGTAGGCCAGGCAGGAAATAGCCATAAGGAGGAAACTGCTGAGAAAAATAAAGATCAACAAGTTTGGGTGTCAAATTTATTTAACAGGATGTAGCAGGACCGTTTGTTTTGAGAACAAAAATAACAATCACGATGTTTATAGGGCAATTCTCAGAAATTTGAAGCTAGGTAAAAGACAAAGCACCAAATTGCTACTAAGCTCTCAAAACTGGAGAATGACGGAGTCAAAACATATGGGTGATACAGTGTTGTAAGATTATAGCTGTGATAAAGACAGACTTCTCTTACATGTAAGAGAAGTCTGATTGCTCATCATCATTCAACCTCTGCTGTGACTTCTGTGATATCTTTGTTTCTAAATAAATACTTCAGGAGCCAGGGCAAGTTATTTAAAAATGTGCATTTGTCCTGCAAAAAGCCCTTATGGTGCTGCTTTGTGAACACTTTGACAAAGGTGTAGAAATCAGTAGTTTTACTTCTCTTAAGAGATGTATATATAGAATTAATTGGAACAGTACTGCTTTCACAGCATTTAAATCAATTCAAACTTTTAGCATCAGGATTTTTCAGCTATCTAAGCTTTGTCATAAGACAGCTATTTTGAAAATGTCTAAACAGTATTTCTTACAGGACTTCTTTTCAGCTACAATATAGCATATTTTAGGCTATAACTATTTGTGCAAACCATGTGTATAAACTCTTTCATCTTGAGAATGCCTTGCAATCTGAAAATTCTCTCCACAAAGTGTTTCCATCTCTGGAATAGAACATGGTATCAGAGAGGAGGATCCTAGTGCCCTAGGACAGGCAGGGATACCTGACTATACACAACAGTGTAACTTCTGTGACCGAGCAAAAAACTTTAAAAATTAGAATATAATGTTAAATGGAAAAACTGCTCTATAAAATGTGTTTGGTTTGATTATGATCAGTACAGTTTATTGGTAAATGTTTATGATGTGCTTCCTTACCTTGAGTTTTGCACAAAGGGCCTGACCCAGCATTGACTTAAGAGTTGAATGGAAGTTGCATAAGGCATATTTATGTTTAAGATTATTTATGCTTTCTATATGAAGGATTCTTTCCTTATATGTAATTGGGCAGTTCCTAGGACAGAGAATCCCCTGGCTTAGAGAGCTGATTTCTGTTTGAAATAATGGTAGGTGAACTTCTACTTGCCTGCATTTTAAATGCCAGTCATTTTTCATTTTAATGTAATTTGATTTTTAATTTTGATGTGAAGTAAATAGTCTCAAGATTTAAAATTTCTTTTCAAATTAAAAAAAAACGAAACCAGTTCCAAACATAACATTTGCAAAAAATATTGTTAAATAAGTTGTCCTATTAAATATTTTATGTAAAGAATATTCTGCCATTATAGCTGCAAGTGCATCAAATTCCAAAGTATATGTTTCCTTTTACTCTGCATATGATATTTAAAGTCCATTCAAGACTTTCTTCTTTTAATTGAGAATAAAATTGAGAGGAATTAAGCTCATTATATGTGAGTTATTACAGAAGAATAAATTTAGATACAGATTTTATTGGTATGGTTTGTGTTAATTCTCATTCTCAGAAGTAGCTTTTATGGGCTTTAATAGATAAGACTGAATCAAAACGGTAGGCAAATAAAACTATGACTACAATTCTTCTCCTAGAAATTGGTTAGTTGGTATTGCCTCTGTGTTTTAAGTTTTCAGTTAAATTGCCATGTATTTGTATTCTTCTGTGTGCCCCAGTGTCCAAGAAGGCAAATATCAGAAACTGTATCAGAAACTAGTGAAGTGATTATGCCCCTGTACTTGGCACTGGTGAGGCCGCAGCTCAAATTCTGGGTTCATTTTTGGGCCACTCACTACAAGAAAGACAATGAACTGCTGGAGGATGTCTAAAGAAGGGCAGCAAAGCTAGGGAAGGGTTTAGAGAACAGCTCTTATGTGGAGTGGCTGAGGGAACTGGGTCTCCTTTCTGGAGAAAGGGAGGTTCAGGGGAAACTCTACAACTACCTGGAAGAAGGCTGTAGCAAGCTGGGGGTCAGTCTCTTCTCCCAGGTAACAAGTGATAAGACAAGAGGAAATGGCCTCAAGATGTTCCAGGGGAGGTTTAGGTTGGACATTAGAAAAAAGTTCTTCACCAGAAGGGTGACGTAAGTTGTGGAACAGGCTGCCCAGGGAGGTGATGGAGTCACCATTTCTGGATGTATTTAAAAAACATGTAGATGAAGTGCTTAGGGACATGGTTTAGTAGTGGGATTGGTAGTGTTGGGTTAATGGTTAGACTTGGTGATATTGAAGGTCTTTTCCAACTGAAAAGTTTCTATAATTTGTCTGCCTTTTCATGGACCTGCTATAATTATTGACTAAAAGCTCTTACCAAGGGATAGGATGTACCTCATACACAGTAAGGTAATAATAAAGGCCCAGAGGCAGAGTGAGCAGAAAGTCTGCAGTCATGGGCTTAGCTACTTCACTCACATTCCCTGCTCCTGTTATGTAATTCTCATATTCTCTTCTTTCCTTTTATGTGAGAATAAGCATGAATCTGTAAAAATGTTTTCATGCATGGGGAGGGAGGGGGGAAGTCCAGATACTCACAGAATAGAGTTCAATAAAAATAAGCAAGCTATAAAAAAAAAAAATATATCGGGTAGATGCGGTAATAAATTCTTGATATTTTCCTAGTCTTAAGTTAAGATGATTTTCTTTTTTTTTAGTTTTGTGTACACTCATTTCTCTTATCATGGTACTGTGAGTGCTTTCTAGGAATGAATTAAATGGCCTAATGTGTCACACATGCTTTACTTTTCCTGTCATCCTTTCCCCATAAGGAAAATAGCAGAGTTTTTATTTAGACATTTAGACTCTTTTAAAAAATATATTATTCTATGTGTTTTTCATAAAGAAGGCATGCTCAGTAAAAATGTATGCCTTGTATTTCAACATAGTTTGGTTTTGTTGTAAAAACAATGATTTAAAAAATCCTAACAATATACTTTCCAAAGTCAGTATTCTGTGCTTTGTGGCAAGGAGAAGTACTGCGGGTCTGAGTTTGCCTCTTTTTTACATTTTGTTTCAAATCACAGGCCTTTCAAACTAGTAGCTAGATAAGTTTTCCTGCATAAATTCAAGAAGAACTTTGAGTTAAAAACAAGAATTAAATGTATAGGTAATGTGAAATAATTTGACAAATACTTTGTGATTTTTTTTAGAGGAAATTGCTACATTTTTGCTTGGGAAATTATTGAGCCTATGGAATTTTTTTTTTTTTTTTTTAGCAAGCTATCATAATTGCTTGTGTAACATGTATGTAGTCCAATGGAGGTGATTTTTCTATAGATAAGTTTTTAAAAAGAAGTTAAAAAAGACACACATGCTTTTTCATAAAGACATATATGGGCTTTGAGCAATATAATTATTTTATAGTTGCTTTTTCTTGTTTAATTCTACCTATTTAAATTTCATATTTCTTAAGATGAATATTAAAGGTTTATACTAAATATGAATCTTTATCAACAGGAAGTTTATTTTTTAAAATTCAGTTTTATTGAAAGAAATTTTCTCTCCTGTATAAGACATACATTTTCTTAAACAATAACCTGCTAGGTGTTTTCTAAAGTCAGTTTTGATTCATGAATGATGAATACTGAAACACTGAACCTTAAAGGTCAAATTACATCAGGTTCAGTGATGTTAATAGATTAATTGGAGAAGTTTATACCTTGTTATACCTGATTTATAAGTAAATTTGAATACAAAGAATGTTCATTTGGCACATTTCACACCACTAAAATGCTAAAAAAAAAATAGGCAAAATCTACCTTAAGATTTCACCTTACTTTTAAATGTGAATATACAATATCAATACTTAGATTGAGTTTTCATTTTTATGTGATTTACCCTTAAATATGGTAGCTGTGTATTTGAGAATCAGTTTTGGCTTGAAATTCTTCTCCCCCAACCTGTCTATGTGGCTGACCAAAAAGGGGAAGGTGACTGTCATTCCAAGCAGCACATTTTTAGAAGGTCAGAATGATTAAATTCATTCTCAATAATGTATTTTTCTGTTCATGCTTTTTATTGACAGTCTTTGTTTCTTAAAGAACCTTCATTGCTTTTTTTTTTTATTTAAACAGAAACACAGCAAAGAAACAGATGTGTCCCATATAAAATATGCAATAAATCTTGTCTCACAAATTCTTTGCTCTGAACTTTCTGACAGAAACTGTCAAATATCCACTTTAATTCTAGTATAAAATGTTCGCTTTGTGTCATGGCGCCAACCGCCATATGCTGGAATAAAGTCAGTAACCAGCAATAAAAAAAGGCAACATACGCACCTTTGAAACAGTACAAGCAATCAGCAGTCAGAAAGGTCTATATAAATCTATGGAGAATTAATCTCAGCTTTGCCACTATCCTGCTGTGCATTTACAATGAGACTTTGCTCCCGACCACCAGAAGTGGCTTACTTTGCAGGAGCAGTGTATCCTAATGAGGGGAAAATATATGGAAAACAAAGCAGCAGCTTTTAACCCCCCACCCCCATCCTTTGGATCACCTACAAGAGCATGTCCTAGTGTGTTCAGACATGTGGGGCCACTACACATCATGTGTTGCTGTACTTTAGCTGTTGATGTGAAACCAATTTTGACTGAGCTCAATCAGCAGAAATTACTTTAGGTTCATAAATCTTTGCTATCGTTCCACAAGAGAAGGCAATGCTCTGGCATTCTCTTCCTAAAAGTTTTCAGGCCACAAATTTCACAAGATTTTCTGAAATTAGTTTAATTCCATTTCTATAATTATTCATTTTTTACCCACCAGATTAGCTGTTGTTCACCATCGAATTAACTTTTTATGTACTTCGCATGTTTTTGATAAGTGCTCCTGCTTCTTACTGGTTTTAATAATCATTCAACCGTTTTAAAGTGTTGTCCTTGATATAAAAATGTGCTGATCCTTAAAGTTTTTATTTCTGTAATCTCAAGATTTAGTTTTCCCAAACACAGAAAAAATTGGATTTAACCTTGTTCTGATTGAAAGGATTAGAACTAATTTTTCAGTTTCATAAACTGTTTAGATACTTTAAGTCATCTCAAAGATTAATCTTGGAATTAGACCACAACATTATAAGAGTTTATTAAAAAGAAATTAGAATATATTTATTTAATGTTTAAGTTCTAATAGACTTTTAAAAATATTTATACTCTGGAACCGTAAATGTGAGAGAATGAGAGATTAATGGCTTGATTGCATTTTAACAGAGTGCAGTTTCAAATAATTGAATTGGAATAAATTTTAAAAATTTAAAATATAATGCTAATTATTGCTTTGTAATTAATAACTCCAGAACACAGGAAAGTAAGACTGTTAGTCCTGATTTCAGTGAAACAATTACCTTTTTGTGTCGAAGATAACTGAAAAAATATATTTCATTAAAAAATATATTCAGATAGAATACAATAGAAGCGTTATACTAAGAAACATATATTTTAAGAAATATAGGATTTTATGCAGATAAACTAGATGATCTTTCGAGGTCCCTTCCAACCCCTAGGATTCTGTGATTCTGTGATTCTGTGAAACGTAGGTTGGGATTTTTTCTTTGTAGATAGTTCTAATGTCCTGCTAAAATTACCTTCAACGCTTTTTCTGGCACCTTTATAGACAGCATTATCACTTTTAAAAGAAAACATAATTTCCTAGGTTTTTTATTACCTATGATAATAAACACTTTCTTGTATGTGTTGCTTGAGTGTGTTCCCCTGGAGTTGCATGCCTCTGTGTGAGTACAAATGTCTACAATTTATTATGGTTTGGTAACATTAAAAATCAGGAATCTTCTATAATGCTAAACAGTTTCTGTATGGTAAATGTTAATTAATTCATCCTTGCCGCATACCTAAGATAAAGGTTGGTAACTAATATTCCTGATTATGTCTGGGGAAACTTGTTTGTTAAGAAGCTTTCCAAGACTACACAGAGATGCTTTGCGTGATAGAAACATTTGTACGTTTTCATCATTGGATATGGGTTTCTTGGTTAAAAACAATTTTTGTACTGCTGCAAAGGAAAATAAACTTGTAAGGACTGCTTCAAGGGAGCATGATTAAGACCTCATGGCAGAATGTGTTCTGAAGATTGTTTTGAAAGGATTTAAGGTGTCTATACCAGTATTGAAACCATGTAAAAAAAAAAAAATGCAATAGCCAAATCCCATGTCAAAAATGTGGTATTTTCTAATTTAGGGAAGAGGTAAAGGAAACAAGGCTTATGTGATCACACTGCCTGTTGATTGTTCCCCTGCCAGTAATTTTTAATGCATTGGCCAATTTTGACCAAATGTTACAGAGTTAGAGATCTTAAGATATTAAGCTCCCAAAATCTCAATAAAAATATGTGACAAAATAGACAAGAGTGACCCTATTAGCCTTCCAGGGAGAGAAAGTCTGTATCATGAACTTGAGCCTTAATTAAACATTAATGAATCCATCTGGGAACTGACTCTAAAATACAGATCCACAGTAGGCCAAGTTTCATTGACTCCATTACTCCCAAACCTTCATGCTTAACTGATACCATAGAAAAAAGATCTCTTGAGGAGCGTGGGATCATTTCTTTGGGGGATTTTTTTGCATTCCAATGTATTGGAATAGAAAACAATATTAGACATACAATGAAATACACAGGCTGTCTTTTGAATTCCATGAGTTTGTAAAGCCTGTCAGTTAGAAACATGAAATAATTTCCAGTCATATTTTTCAAATTTGAAATTCAGTGCAATACAAACCTAAACAAAATAAAATGGACATGTTTTGCACTGTATGTATTCTCCAATTTGCTATGTTTATTTAAGTCAATTCTTAAGCAGTAAGAATACTTTTGTATGTAACTAACTTAAAAGTAATATTATTTTTCAAAAATTAGAGTTATGTTAAAAGTAACTCAATACAATAATGTAGAAATATCAGAACATTCATGTTTTCTGTATAGATCCTGGAACAGGATACACACTTCCGCTAGAATTTTTGAAACTCTAATTTGGTACAAACTTTGAAGATTATTGTGAAAACCTATTCAATAATTAGAATGAAAAGTATAAATGACTGAAATTGCAATATTAATTTTGTCTCTGAGTACCTAATTTCTAAGAACTTTTATACCCTCAGTTGCTGTATGCTTTCTTATGGGATATGTTTACAAAAAGTAAAGCAGTTCTAAAATCATATTCAGTCTGAATGAAATGTACAACTTTATCCCAGTAGCATATGATACTAAATTAGAAATTGAATTTCCATGTCTTTAACAATTCCAAAACCCCAATTTCCATGCTCAGTACCATACTTACTCTTTGTAGTCGAAACGTGTTTTCAAAATACACTATATTCCAGTGTGAGAATGGAAAAAAATCCATTTTATGATTTTACATTCTCTTGCATTCATATGTGTTTTTTTATGAATACTTGCTTATTTGCACTTGACAGTTGTTAATTTGTTTAAAATATTCTATTAATTTGATTTCCATTCCTTTGCAATTCATATTTCCAGAAGGCAGAATCTTGCAGTGTCAGGTAATGAAGTATATTTTCATGTGTTATAGTATGCATATTATTCATTTTTAAGATTAAACAGATGATGATCATACTTATGAACACTTTGTATAAACTGTTAGCCCCATGCAGTTGACTTTGTTATTCATCAACTAAACAATAAAACCTCATACTGTATTGAAAACTACAGATTGTTTAACATGATAAAACAAGTGTCTGGACACCTCTATAGTGGAAAAAATAATTACAGACTTGACTTTTATGCATAAATAGTGCCCAAATGAGCCAGTTGGTGTAAATCTTAGAATTCATCTATAATGATTTTTCTATATGGCTGTGTGCATCTGGCTGGGTGGGATTTAATATTCTTCATAGCAGCCAGTATGGAGATATGTTTTGGACTTATGGCTAAAACACTGTTGAACACAGAAGTGTATTGACTCTTGCTGAGCAGCATTTGCATGTCATGAAGGCTTTCTCTTTTTCTCCCTCCCCCCCCCCACCCCCCCACCCCGCCCCCGAAAGTAGGTGGGGAGTGGGCAAGAGTTGGAACACGACATAACCTGGATATCTGACTCAAACTGACCAAAGAGATATTTCATGCATGCAATGTCATGCTGAGCAATTAAAATGAAGAGAAAGTACTTGGAGAGAGGTAGTCATTACTGAAAAAATGGCAGGACATCAGTCAGCTTGTGGGAGGTGGTGAGTTACTACTGCCCTTGCATCATTTGCTTCTTTCTTCCCCTTTTCTTCCCATATTGAATTATCTTTATCTTGATCCATAAGTTTTTCTCATTTTCACTCGTCCTATTCACTCACACATCCCACTGCAGGGGAAGGGGGACAAGTAAGCAAGTGGCTGTGTGGTGTATAGCTGCTACTGGTTGGCATAAACCCACAATGACTTTAAATTAACAATCCCTAGGAAATCACACTTGCTTTAGAGGCTGCTCGTGATGGTTCTTTGCAGCTCAAAAGGCTGCTAGGTACTAGCAAGTGCACCCTTGTGAAAAGTTTCCATATTATTACTTGTAGTCAAGTCTTGAGTCAAGTATTTTTTAAAAATTAACTCTATTTGGAAAGTTTTACTGGTAACAGATCTGTCGAAACGAGAGCCAAAGAAGGTTCATCCCACTGTTGATCCTGCTGTTCTTTGTACTCCTCTAGTGCCTATGAGTTTGTGTCCAGAAGTTTGTACAAAATCAGAGAACATCTGTATTGCTTTTGGTGATCCTTTGTAGTCTTTTTACCCACACAGAACACCACCTTTGAACTTTTTCTTCCACTCTTCATGTTAGCATTATTAGTAGCAATAGCATTATTAAAAAGTTTCCCTTTATATGACAGTTGTACTTGAGGGAGGACATATATAGAGTATACTTTTAGCCATAGAGTCTTCTGACTTCAGCTTCTGATATCCCATTATATCAGAAATAGATAATTTCTAAGAGATTTGGATCTCCATTATCCAATGGTGTTATGCCTTTGTGCTTTAAAAAGACTGAGAATAAGATTATTGCTGCTTCTCCTTACTAATGTCATAGAATGTGACATTTGATGCTTTGAAAAAGATAAGCCAGCTGAACCTCTCTGGGGTTATACTTTTCTTCCTCAACTCTTGATTAAGGGGTTAGTATGTTTCTAGGACAGGTTTCATCTCTGACTACCTTTCAAGATGACTACTTAAGAGATTTTAGTCTTGACTAAGAAGGAAGGCGAGTTCTTGTGAGACTAGAAAATGTCATAGTAGCTTACCATCATTGTTTTAACAGACTCTTTCCAGACTCTAGAAGGTTCAGAGAGTAATGTCATTAGGGGTTTTGCTTTTGTTTTGCAGCAGATCTTATTTTCAGAATTCAGAGATACTGAATGGGTGCAGCTAGATCAGTAGAATTGCATGACTTACCATTCTTACATGAATTAATATATTTAAGGTCAGAAAGAAATATCAGAAAATTTATCCAGTCTGACTCAGTAAGTGTTAAAAACTTTCACTAGAGGGGCAGAAGTAACTGTGATTTTTGCGCAGTTGTGTCTACCCATTTTTATTCTTTGTCCTTCTCCCTTAGAGCAAGTATTTTCATCATTCTGTGCTTTCCTCTGTTAGATACTGACCTTCTCCAACTTTCATTCTGTGCCAGTATCCAATATTTTCTTTCCTTTTTTCTTTGGAGAACTGTTTCATAGTAGCCTGATGCATGAAGAGGTCTTTGCTCTCCTACAATGTTCTGTTGTAGCCCTGGAAGTATTTAAAGGATGTGATAGATGTGATGCTTATGGACACCTGGCAGTGCTGGGTTACCAGTTGGACTTGATGATCTTAAAGGTCTCTTCCAATGGAAATGATTCTGTGATTCTATGATTCTAACTGGAAGCTACTATGTATTTATTAGACCCATTAAAAAAAAAAATCTGTTAATTTCTTATTCTCAAAATAGTGTTTGTCATTCTCTTCCATCCTCAGGAAGTAGAATACGTAGAAGAAATAAGTTGGGTGTTTTGTTGTTTCTTTTTTCCACTGTTTCAACTGTTACTCTTCAAATGTTTCCTTTTGTACTTCAGTAAAAGGAAATAACCAGAAATATAAATTATTTTATCAGTGTAAACCTCTGTGTCAATGACCTTATAATGAAATGGAATCATTTCACATCAATCTCTCAGTGGCCTTGTCTGTGAATTCAAGTTTGTAACTGTATTTCAAGCAGGCAGTGCAATCCTATAGATGGAGCAGCAAAAAGATGCAGTTCTTTATCTTTGTGTAAAGAAGTGTTTGAATTTTTTATATTAACATTTGCACTTACAGGGTTATTCTAATGTGGAATATGAATAATTTTTCCACATAAGAATTGTTTTACATATCTGATATTCTGCCACAGATGAAGTTGTTGAATAATTATTATGAAGAATTGATTAACATTTTGTGAAAAAACTTGTGCTTTCGCTTAAGTATCCAGCTCAGGAAAAAATTTCAATAGTAGAGGATGCCCATCCTTTGAAAATCAATTCCTTTTAATAGTTCATGTGAGCATTCTGTGTCAGAGGGACTCAGATTCACTAACCATATTTCAAACTCTTGGCTGCTTTTTCAAAAAAATCATGTACATAGCATACATTTAAAATTTAGTACATGTGTTTTCACTTTCCAGCTTCCTGAACAAAATGCGATAGCTATATGGAACGGTTGGTGTTAACTGTGTTTGGTACCTGTTCAATTCCAATAGAACTTCCAATTATTTGCAATGCAAAAAAACAATTTTAACTTTGTAAGTTCTGGTTTACAACAATGTTCTTTTTAAAATATAAAAGTCCAGTTTAGTAACTTGCTTTTTGCTCTGATTAATGTCTACCGCTATATATTAACACTATGAATTTAAAACAACTTTTCAAGTCCAATACACTTCATTGTACATTAGAAGCATTCATTTAGGTACATGAAATAAATAAAAGTTGAAAATTAGCAAATGTTTATAACTTTTATTATAATTAGTATACAGTGAATCCAAATCTGAATGTCAGAAATGTTTAATCTGTGAGACCTCTAAAACGGTAAGGCAGTAATTTTCACCTTTGAAATGTTTTTCATTGGCAGCTAAAGAAGAACGTAAAAAAGAAGAGGGCCGTTTGGAAAATGCACAAAAGTGGTAAGTCACTTGCTAGTATTTTCTAGCAGCTTATTTTGGTCAAAATGTTATTGATCTTAGGAATTATATTAGATAAGGAAAAGGATCTGGACTTCAAAGAAGTCTTTCTTTAATTTTTCTAAAAAATTCTTATGTAGTCTTCCAGGAAAAAGTTCAGTTGAGTTTTTAGCCAAATAATGTACTGAGTGTGAAGTTTTAATTACTGTCAAGATTGCAATGAATCAGACTTCTACAGAATATTGTAATAAATTATTAACTACTCAATGTAGTAAAAATTTTTTCTGTTGTCACTGAATGTTTCAGCACTTAAGCCCTTGAATGCAGTATGCTAAGAATGAAGGGCCTGTTGCCTTTAAACTTGTTTGCGTCAGCTATGTAACTGCCATAAATCAACTGGTGTAAATTAATTTTTAACTTCATATCAATACTTTTTTCTTCATGGTCACTGAAGACCAGTCTGTGGTAATTTGGATTTTTATGTAACTTTTCTAAGCCCAGAATCACTCCACCTAACTGAGACACCTAGGTTAATCTTCCGAAGCCGTGAGGAAAAGATAGGCAGGCACCTCCCAAATGCAGTTCAAGTCTTTGGTGAATTGTTTCCATTTGCTTGCAGAAGGTGCCTAAAATGACTGAACTATTGGCCAACATCAACTGGAGCTTTACCTCTCAATTTCCTTTGTCAAGGCTGGCTGGCCGCCTTGTTTCAGCTACAAAACTACCTTTTGTGGCACAGGCTCTTTCATATTCTACCTGCTTTGTAGCCTTTCTGGAGCAGAGTCGACACTCCAGAGTATGGAGGTACACTTAATTTCCAGTTGACTTAGAGTTATTTGCCTGATGCAGAGTTTGGGTTTTTCAATTGCTAGCTACTAATTCAGTATTTTAAATTACTGCTAAAAGGATCTGTTACTTTTGAAAGTCAAAAAGCAGCCCAGGAAGCTAGATGAACCTGGGTGAAAGAAAAACAGTGCTACTGAGAGAAGAGCTGAAGATGAAACATGAAGAGTGGAGGGATGAGGGGTAACAGTCAGGAAGAAGGCAGAGTTAGAGAGAGTGTGCAAAAATTCAGAATCCTAGAACATGCAGCTACAGTTGGGTTCTGTTAGGAAGAAGAGAGCGTGGTTACTGGGGCTGCTGTTCTGTGAAGCAAACCTGAGAAGATATTACACCAGTACAGACTGGGAGGTGATCTGCTGGAGAGCAGCCCTGTGGAGGAGGACTCAGGAGTCCTGGTAGACATCAAGTTCTCCATGGGACAGCAATGTGCCTAGAGCATATTGGCTCATGGGGCTAAAATCCAAGATTTTTACTGTGTGAAGCAGTTGGAGTATATATTCCTTTATTTTTATGGTGGAATTTCTCTATTTTTTGATGATTACTTTATATTTTTCAAGCCTAACTAAAAGCTTGAATCTCAACCTAATGTAAAAAAAAATGACTCAATCCTTGTCAGTTCCATATGAAATCATTCAAATATAAGTTAAGAAAGAAATGTTTGCTGAAGCTGCATCTGTTGCTCAGATAACCTCTGTTGAATAGTCAGAACTCCTTATAAGTCTTTAAAATACTTTGTTATTCTGCCTGCGTTTTAGATTTAGGACTTACTGGCAACTGTAAAGAAGAATATAACTTTCTTTTGTTTAAATATAATACATATTTCAAGAAAAAAATAGTTATTTTGAAATATGTTGTTACCTTTCTTTCTAATTTTTAGTATTATTTTTAGTAAGTATCAAGAAATCTTCCATGACTGTATATCTACTGTGCAGAGCAAAGTGATTCAATTTACAAAAGCAGAAATGCTTTTGTTTTGTTTGTATAAAGTACCTAGCTATGTGAATCATTCCAAAATAATATCACAGATTCAGTCAGTTAAAATATCAGAAGTATCATCTATAATAAAAGACTACTTTGAAAATATCCACCAATATGGAAGAAAAGAAGGTTATCAACAGTAGCCAACATGGATTCACTAAATGGAAGTCATGTCTGACTAATCCGATAGCCTTCTACGATTGTGTGACTGATGGATAGATGCAGGGAGAGGAGTTGTCTACCTTGACTTCAGCAAGGCTTTTGATAATGTCTCCCATAAACTCCTTGTGGGAAAGCTCAGGAAGTGTGGGTTAGAAATGCAGACAGAACTGGGTTGAGAACTGGATGAACAACAGAGCTCAAAGGGTTGTGAACAGTGGTGCAGTCTAGCTGGTGACCTGTAAGTAGTGGTGTTTCCCAGGGGTCAGTTCTGGGTCCAGTCTTATTCAGCACCTTCATCAATGACCTGGATGAAGGGATGGAGTGTACCTTCAGTAAGTTTGCTGATGATAATAAACTGTCCAATACACTGGAGGGCTACACTGCCATCAAGCAAGATCTGGCAAAGGAAAACCTAAAGAAGTTCAACAAAGATAAGTGTAGAGTCCTACACCTGGGGAGGACCACCACCATGTAGCAGTACAGGTTAGGGGTAGACCCACTGGAAAGCAGCCCCATGGAGACGGATATCCTGGTGGATAAGAAGTTATCCATGGAACAGCAATGTGCCCTTGTGACCAGGAAGGCCAATGTTATCCCAAGATGCATAAAGAAGAGTGTGTCTAGCAAGTCGAGGGAGGTTGTCCTCCCCCTCTACTCTGCACTGGTGAGATCACATTTGGAGTATTGTGTTCGGTTCTGGTCTCCACAGTTCAAGAGGGATGGGGAAATAGTAGAGAGAGTCCAATGGAGAGCTACAGAGATGATTAAGGGACTGGAACATCCCTCTCATGAGGAAAGACTGAGAGCACTGGGGCTGTTTAGTCTGGAAAAGAGAAGCCTGAGAGGGGATCTTTTTAATGTTTACAAATATCTGAAGGGTGGATGTCAAGTAGAAGGGGCCAGTCTCTTTTCAGTGGTGCCCTGTGATAGGACAAGAGGTAATGGTAGCAAGGTGAAACACAAGTTCCACCTCAACATGAGGAAAATCTTCTTCACTGTGAGAGTGACAGAGCCCTGGAACAGGCTGCCCAGAGAGGTTGTGAAGTCGTCTTCTCTAGAGACTTTCAAGACCTGCCTGGATCTGTTCCTGTGTGGCCCTAGGTGTTACCGTGCTGGCAGGGGGGTTGGACTCAATGATCCCTAGAGGTCCCTTCCAACCCCTACCATTCTATGATTCTACATAGCAATTCAGAAGCAACATTATAAAATAAAAAGCATTAAAATATTGGCAATGTATTTTTATAAAATCTGCTTATTGACATATGTGGAAGGAGATTATTTATTTTTAGTAAAACTTTACAAACTGACTATTGGCACTGTCTGTGGTTTTTTATTACTACTCACAATTCTCCCTAAATACTTTAAGGTTATTTTTACCAAGCTTGGAGATGTTTTCCTGACTTGGTATGTGCCTCTTCCATAGTCCTTCAATAAAGATGAATGGGAGATTAAAATCTTCATGGAGCACACAGAACAAAGTAAAAAAGATAGAGATAATAGCATTTCCTCAAATGTAGGAAGTTATGTTTTTCTCATTAAAATTAAATGCCTGTGATTTGCCTATGTGACATAGCTCTATGATGGCTCATGCATCTGTAAGTTATCCTCCTGGGAATGTGGTAGGTGTTGGAAGGTTAGTTATATCTCAGCATGAATTGCTGCTATCATTTCCAAGGCTAAGGGGAAGTTACGGTAATTACCAGCCTTGACTACTGAATAAGGAACCAGCCCTCAGAGAAACGGTTTCCCCAGTGGGCTTATGTGTTGACAGTTTTGGGTTTTTCTCCCCCTCCCATGTAGCTTTGAAGAAACAGTGGGATACTTTGGGATAAAGCCAAAGCCTGGTGAGAAGGAGATCACACCAAACTACGTTTTCATGGTGTGGTACGAATTCTGCAGTGACTTCAAGACCATTTGGAAACGAGAGAGCAAAAGCATTTCCAAGGAACGGTAAGGTTCTAATAAAGTCATTAATACCATTTTAGATGTCTGGGAAACTGTTCCTTCTCAAACCCAACAAATTATACTCCTATATTTCACAGGCGTCATTGTTTTCTTTCAGATCTAATGGACATCAAGGAAAGATTATTCCCTCAGGGTGTGTAGGAAAATTCACCAAAGGCATGCTGTCCCCACAAAAAGATAAACACATATAATCTGATAAATTACACTTTTGTAACCCCTTCCAATTACTAGCTAGTAAAATGAAAGGAGAGCTTTGCTAATTTGTAACAGATTGCTTCTCTGTGCATTTTCATGTTGAACTAGCCTAAATGAGGCGATATTGCTGTCGCAGACAGTACAGACAAATAAAAGTGAATGCTTTTCCAGTTAATATACTGCACTTTCATCAAAGGGAAGCCCCAGAGATTCAGGCCACACTTAGCACAGTGTTGAAGCCCCACACTGAATTTAAAGCACAACTTCTGACTTTTGGTGTCCTGCTGAGGACATCAAACTACTTGCCGCTAGATCTCACCACAGTCTCCTGATTTTATTAGTTGAAGTTTAAAAAAAAAAAAAAAAAGAGGCAACCCAACAAAAAAACAACAAAAAAAAAACCAACCCAAACAAAATGAAGAGTGAAGAGCTGCAATTCTTTTTGTAATTTTCTTAAAGCAGGTTAAAATCTTTTACAAAGGAAAACCAATTCCTCTGCAAGCGCACCAGACTTACACAAGACCTAGAGAGTGGTAATGTGGACATGCTTTGGAAAAGAATGGCTTAATCACTTTCAGCATGAAATATACACCCAGGTACTTAGTCAAAATTGACACAGATTTAGAGAAAAATGTCTTTTAAAGAATCAGCAAAAGTAGTAAAGCCATTTCCACTTACATTTTCCATTTTGCTCCAAGTCACCGGGGCATTTAGGTCCATGTAGAAGTAAATTTTTAAAGGAAAAGATGTTGAAATTATAAATCCCTAATTCTCGACTTTATCAATGTTGTTTTACAGATATTAAGGTTTTAAATACTTGGAAGTTGTAGCTTTTTATATCATCTATGTTATGATTAGATGGATATTTAGAAGCTGACAACTGCAAATTATTACAAAACATCTTTTACTTTCTTGTATCTAGATCAATGTGTAAATTTGTTTTACATGTTAAAAACTGTAATATAGAGAGTGCTAGCAGTTTTCTATAATCATGATAAGGACCATCTCAAGGATATATTTTTCTGCTGAATCATGACTTATTTTTGTTCCAAAAGCAGTTAGGAGGAATGGAAATTAACTATCTAAGAGAAAAAAAAATCCAGACCATACATCCATTCTTTTAGCACTTTGCTGATGGTGTGCAATGATCCCTTCAAAGACATTGATTTAAAATGCCTTGTAAATATTTTAACACTACATAACTTCTTAACTTGCTTAATACAATACTCAAGAAATCTTGTAAGTAAACTGCTATATTCTGTGCTTTCCTACTGTGATGAGATGAGAATTTTCCATGGTTTAATAATTATATAAATAAAATATACAAATAAAAATATAGCACAAATATTTCTTCAGCACTTTGATGGATACTGTTTTTCCTATTCATAAATGTAAAGGAATATCAGTAGAATGCAGAGCACCAGTTACTATAATACTTGAAAGTGATGACATTTTATGGGTTTTATAGACTTTTTCAGAGGTCACTTAAAATTAATTTTACAAAGTTTCATTAATCTCAAAGGACAATTCATTGTCCTTTTGAGATTCATTGTCCTTATGTTCAAAATTTGGGTGATTCGTCAAGACAATGAGCTGCTGAAATGAGGAGTCTTGTGTTATAAGTAAATTAGAATGACAGAAGAGCTGTTTTCATCATCCCAAATTACTTTGTAATGTGCTACTAAAGAGAAAAACATCATGAAATCAGTAGATTAGAATGATGGAAAAACTATTTTCATCACCTGAGAATGTTCTGTAAAGTCATTACCATTTAAGGGTTCTGTTTTACCATGTTTGAGACTTAACAGTTGATGAGCTCCTGTCCCAAGAAGTTTGAAAGCAACCTAAGTGCTATTGTACACACTGGTAACTAAAAACCTTAGTATGACAGGAATGGACAGCTGTCTTCCTTAACTGGCTAATTAATTGGATGCACTATTTGTTTTGCATTTTTAAAGACTGTAATTTAGTTAAAAAAAATGTCTGTATATCATGAACCAATTATTTTGTTTTTAAGAAAATTTTAAAGAGGAAGAATTGATAGTGTAAGTGAATATTTTCAAACCTGAGTTCTGAAACAGAGGCATTGATATCCTTATGTGAACACGTTTACAATTAGAATATCCTTCAAATTTCAGGAGGACCTGCAGAAACTCAGTGTAAAACATGTCTGAATTAGCTAGTCACAGAGATACCTAAAACTGGATTTCATTGTTTACATTTATATAGGAATGTTAATAATGAATTATAATTTGTCTCTCTGGAACTATGGATCAGAAAATTGACAATTTAATTATGATATGTAGCTATAATTATGCAAAGGTATAATTTTAAAAGTATTAGCTTAAAATTAATAGTAATAAAAATAGGTCAGAATATCTAAGATTCCAAAGTTAAAATTTTATACTCAAAACTAACAATTTTGCATTGTGTAATAGGCAACTTTAAAATCTCTGAATTTCGAGGAAAAAAGAGTACCGTCTTGAACTAACTGACAGCCTCAGCTGCAAAAGCCTGTTTTGTCTAAAAACTATTTGGCTCCCAAACGTAACACAACTGTAGAAATCTAATTAGATTTCTATGAGACTTTTTTTAAAGCAAAGGAAACACTTTAACTGAGCTGCCCTGCATTTAACCTACCATGAAAATAAATTAGCTGCCTGCAAAATATAGTTGAATCATTGTTTCTTTCCTGGACAAAATTTGCAGACCAGTTAGAAATGCAAGACAGAGTTACAGTAACAGTGAAACTGTTAACAAACCTATATATATAATATATATAGTATAATATATAAATTACTATAGAGATAAAATGAAGAACATTTTCAAAACCATATCCCAGAATGGAATATGACAGTTTTCTTTCATACTCTGTATTCTCTTCAATACCAAAATACAACTATGATACAGTAAAATTGCTTTAACAATCACCTATTCATCTCTGACAAACAGCTTAATGTAAATGCACCATAATACTCACCAAATTTTGGAGACTTTGTTTTGTTTTGCATCAAAACCCAGTTTTGTTGTTGACAGCTTTATAATTTATTATGTCTGTGCATCCATGTATATTGACCACTTTTACAGTTTCTTATGTTTACAAAATTTTGAAACGATAACTGAATTGAAGATGAAAACAAAGGAGTTATTTTTTTGGCAACAAGGCACATACATCATGGAAGATTGCATATAATTCCACTCACACTTCCTTTTCTTAGACTACTAATTTTATCTGCAGTGGGCATGTCTATGAAATCAGAAGTAAAACAAATATTTATAACAACTTAAATACATATAGATAGGCATTCACATATATATAAAAAAAAGTCTATTTAAGGAAGTCAAGGTCTGTTAAAGTATTTTTTAAAAGGATATCCTATCCAAGTCTGAATATAGGGAAGGATAAATACAGAAAAAATGCCAATAGAATGTAGTGAGTGGTTTCATCACATGCTGTAATTGTATGTTTTGCAAAATAAATGTGATGAGGGTTATCATTATGAGTTTTTAGGTGTTACCTTTTAAATATTAAATAATAAGATGTAAAAAGAATTATTGCTGCTGATTTGACCCACTTACACTCCAAAGATTGCTACAATAGTTACTGCACTGGTTTATGACTTCTTTTTCAGATTAAGTATACATAGAAATTTTATAGGTCAGGATTCAGGTATGAAAGTTTGTCCCAATTGTTGGAGAAGACATAATCATTCTTAATGAACAGAATTATATTGTTCATCTTAAAAGTAGGAAGAAAGTTCTATTTTTAATAGTGCCTTTTATAAAAGATCCTTTTTTAAAAATGCATTCTTTCAATTCCATCTCTGGCACAAAACATGGTGATGGCTTCAGCTTAATCTTGTG
>VWZY01006692.1:44092-81881 GCA_013399075.1 Chloroceryle aenea | reverse complement strand
AACTGGTTTGAAAAGCAGACACTTTGACAATAGCAGTGTAGGTAAGGATGAAAAAGTCCCAAGAAAAAGCACTGAGCAGTGCCCAACTAATTTTTGTTTATTATAGCACATTAGAGCTGACTGTAGCTTTCTACCCAATATTTGCTTTCATTAAATACAGAATGAATTGTATTCATTGCCCTCTGTTTCTGCACAGGAAGATTGTAAGCCTGTGAAGTCCTTGTTTGTAACACCACATGGTCATATACAACATATAACATATAAATTGCAACATCTCTCAGCAGTGCTGACCAAAACAATGTTTTTACTGATTAAGCTAATAATGGGACTGTCTTGTACCTAATGGATGACTGAAATTTGACAGGAACACTTGCCACAGAGGAACTAGTGGGTTAAATTTTCATTTTCAGTATCACAGTGAGCAAGAAGGAGAAATAATATTTGGTTCAAGACATTACATCTATTTTAGAAGACCAGTTTTATTTTATAGTTTAATTAGTGATTTTGATCAGGTTGTACTATGGTAGAACACTCTGTCCTGAGCATTAGTCAGTCCAAAACAAGGTATCATCCAGGTATTGTGCAACGTGCATTTATTATTAAAGCCAAAAGGTGAGTGCAACAGATGCTTATTTCATTTGATATTAAACTGATGGTCTAATAAATGAGATTTATGGAAATATTTGAAATATGATCATTAGGACCATTAGGTGACTTTAATGGATTTATTCTGGTAGTTCCTTGTACACCTAGATCCAGCATTGGGAAAAAGCAACATATTTGTGAGAAGCTGGTACATGAGTTAATGAATTAAAGAATTATACCAAGTTGTTTAGCAATGCAGACAGAAAGATGGGGGGAATTTTTACATGTTTCTGAGGTTAAGGTGCAGTTATAGAGCAAACTGAGGAGATTATTACAAACTACAGGTCTGTGCTGCAAAACAGAAATGGCAATTTCCCATAGATCTGGCAAAGGTCTGTGTCAGGGTTCTTACTCTTAGAAAGAAATATAGTGTGTTATTTAGGTGTTTAGGTGTTATTTGGAAAGCACTATACAACAAAACAGTAAACATCACTGAATCATTGTATGAATCTACAGTTCCCCATATGCACTATTTCTCCTTTCCTCTCAAAAGGATGTAGTAGAGGTAGGAGAAGAATGATCAGATATAGAACAGCTTCTGCATAGGGTACTGTTTAAATAAAGGGGAATTCTTGGGCTTGGAAAGGACCCTACTAAAAAGGATATAAAGATCTGTATAAGCAGATAATGGTGAATGGGAAATAGTCATTACATACCTCATTTAATATAACAGTTGAAGAGCATCAAATTAAATTAGCAAGTGGCTGGTACCAGTCAAATGCAGTGTTGCCCCTTTACAATAGGCATACTTAATTCGTTGAACACTTTGCCACGAGATGTCACAGATGCCAAAAGCTTACATTACTTCTAAATCGTGACAGTACAAGTTCTTATTAGAAAAATCCATGAAAGACTGTTACATACGAAGAG
Organism: Chloroceryle aenea; assembly: GCA_013399075.1. Taxonomy (NCBI): domain Eukaryota; kingdom Metazoa; phylum Chordata; class Aves; order Coraciiformes; family Cerylidae; genus Chloroceryle; species Chloroceryle aenea. The sequence goes on along the minus strand of VWZY01006692.1, from coordinate 80,366 downwards.
AGTTTCCAGCTGTGAAAGTATTCTGGAGTTTATCACTGTATGCTTTGGCTGTCCTTTATGGTCCTAGGTATCTGCTAGTTGCCAGCTCAGATGAACTGAAACAGATTTTTCATCTGAATTGACCTTCTACCTCCTAGAGTTTTTTCTTATGCACCAGCTTTCCTAAAGGCATAAAGATAGATTTTTTTTTTTTCGTGTGACTACAGAGCTAACAGTTCTTACCTGCTTTATACAGATAATCAAAATACTGTTAATAAATCCGGAAAAATAGAAACATATCAAACATATTAGCAACCTGAAGTTTTGAGACAGATTTCCCTGACAAGATACATTCTACTGTATTTGTACTGATTTAGTTAGTGAAGATTTATTCTAAATGTAAACTAATGGTCTGATCAATAATGACAAGTTCTTTCCAGAAGATTTAAACCTGAAGGCTTGATTGGGCGATTGTATTGTACAACATGGTAATAGAAGTGGACAATGTTCAAACTTGATAGTCTGTAAGAAGGCTCCTAATTGTGAAGCTAACCAAGAACTCTATAAATCTGCCAGGCCAGGTAATATACAGGCATCTGTCTTCTAAAATTTTCAGACTGAAATAAGGAATGTTATATTGCATTGAGTAACTGTTTTCAGGAAATGGTGCTGTTACTTAAGGATTAGTTTATGGGCTGCATGCAAAAATTGCCACATGACTGAGAGCAGTAAGGCATGTAATGCATGAAAGGAATTTGAGCTATGGCGTTATTTGTTAGTCTCTCTAGGGGAATCACTGTTCAGCTGTGTTAAGGATCTGGGTTGGGTATGCAGCTTGGCTTTAGGTTGAACAGTTGATGTTGACTGTTGCTACATCTGCTTGTTCATCTCCACTCATAACTGAAGATTTGGTTTGCACAACAATTCCTATGCCAACACAAAGTTTGAACTCCATCATGGAAAGATCAGGTGGCACAGAATTGTTATTCCAAGGTATTTCGTAACCCATAGCTATCCGCATAACCCACCAGCTGCATGGGAAGAGCTGTAGAAGCAAAGAGAATGGATTATTCCAGAATATCAAAAGGTTGAGAGAGAACCTGATAATTTGGTCTCTGTGTTTGTGCAATAGCAGAGCCTGGACACACATGACTAGCAACTAGCTGGCTTAGAAGGGATTCTAGTTTTCCTAAACGAGGGCTTTAGAGCATGGAGCATGCCAGCTCACACCTTCTTCTGAAATGAATGAGAAGCAGAGGTGAAAGCGATGAGTTTATCTGGTTAGTCCCTGGCTTGATAACATCTTCTGTAAGGAGAAAGAATTTTCATAAGCTAGTGAAGGAAACTTTTAATAAATACAGGCTTATGTTTAGATTTAGTTTCTGTGTACCTACTTAATAAAACGAATATTTTCTAACAAAGTACTGTATTTATCAGTAATGTCTTTTAATTTAAAGAGGCCTGACTTGATTCCATTTTACAGGGGAAGACAATATATGCCACACAAAAGGAGGGAAAAGTGAATTTTATTCCCATTGCTTATAGTAAATATCCAAATACAGCGTTGGAGTCATGTTTCTCCTGTTTAAAAATAATTGGTTTGATAATTATATTATTTATTTTTTTTCCATGCTGTGTGGTAATGTGCAATACTGCTCATTATTAAAGTTAACACCATATTGTCTTTATTCGTTAAGTTATATTGACCACTTTTATTTACCATTGAAGGAGAGGAACTTTTCTTTTGAACACATCCATGTTGCAGCTGGTCCTATTTCAAGGTTTAACCAACCTGCATTCCTTAATTTTTCGTCCTCATGTTATTGCTTGCAAAATTAGCACCTGCATGCTTTTTCTCTCTGAGTTGTGATTCAGGTATTCTACCATCTTTTCTGTCTCCTTGTCATCTGCAGTACTCTGTTCAAAATTTCCTTGTCACTGTTTTTCTAGCATGTTTCACTACACACTTCTATCCCTACTTGCTTTTCTGTTTTAAATATACTTCTGTTGACTTTTCCTTCCCCTTTCTTCCTCCTCGATCTCACATACATTAGATTCAATCACAATTTCTTTTCCACAGAATCTGTAAAACATGGCTAGATTAGTGTATCCATCCAGGATAATTTATAATTATATAGATAGAAAAAAAAACAGTTCCTTTGCACATCTCCAAACTTCCCGTCATGGTCATGGCCTCTGTAGATGTCTTGTTCATGTGAACTACTCCCCTGTAAATTAATTTGCATGAAAATACTCTGAAGAAAGGATTACAAAGTGGTTGGTGGGATGCTTACTTAGTTCATGTTGTTCAGCCTATGATTGCGAGTTGTAAATTGTGGAGCTCTGTTTTCAGGGCTTGATTTTGCTACCATTTTTCCAGGATAACGCTTGTCATGTCTGAACAAAAGACTTAAGTGGATTTCCCATATATCCTCTAATTCTTTTATATTCTATCTGATATCTACAAAGTATAGATGATAAAATTGGCCACATTCATTATCATTTATATGTAGCTGCAGTTACTCACAAGGAAGAAGGGAAACTTAACAGAATATTTATTTACCTTACATTTTGACATTCTATTACCTAGTTTTTGTTTTTCTTCAAACAGACTTTGAGCAAGTGATTGCTGAACAACTGAAAGTAGTCAAGGAAATTTGTACTTTTTAAAGAAGTTAAACAATTTCTATCTATATAAATTCTTATAAACCACAATTAATGCCTTAACTTTATAATTTGTTTAATAGCTTATTAATTTTAAATTAACTAAAAATGATAGTATGTTGTGTGTCATATCTGCAGATTGGTTAACATAACATGGATCTAAGAAAAGATCAGAAAGTAATTAGTTTAATTCTTTCTCTTTTAATGTACTTTATATTTTATTCTTTATCTTATCTCTAATTTTACTTCTAATTTTACTATACTTCTAATTTTTATTATTTTAATGAAAAGCTTTTCAAACAAAGTTATGCTTTTATATGATGAATAGAAATGGGAAATTATTTATATTTGTTGTTTATATATTGGAAAGGTGTTAGAAAAAAGATAAGAGTGAATAGAGAAGAGGCATAGCTAAGCAGAATTGAGTTTGTCCAGTCACTAAGTAATCCTCTTTAACTGTGTGACATGTTTAGTTGTACTTACCTGTTTTAGTAACAGTCAAATGTTGTGCATGCATTTGACTTTAGATCACAGAATCAGAGTGGTTTGGGTTGGAAGGGACATTTAAAGGTTATCTAGTCCAGTCCCCCTGTAGTGAGAAAGGGCATCAACTGCATCAGGTTGCTCAGAGCCCCATCCAACTGACCTGAAGTGTTTCCAGGGGGCATCTTCCACCTCCCTTTGCAACTTGTCTCAGTGTTTCACCACCCTCATTGTAAAAAATTTCTTCCTTATATCTAGTCTAAATCTGCCTTGCTTTAGTTTAAAACCTTTATCTCTTGTCCTGTCATGACAGGCCCTGATAAAAAGATTGTCCACATCTTTCTTATAAGGTCTCTTTATTGAAAGGCTGCAATAAGGTCTTCCTGGAGCCTTCTATTCTCCAGACTGAACAATCCCACCTCTCCGCCTTTCCTCATAGCACAAGTGCTCCAGCTTTCTGATCATTTTTGTGGCCCTTCTCTGGACCTGCTCCAACAGGTCATATCCTTGTGCTGAGGACTCTAGAGCTGGATGCAAGCAAAGAATGTCATGTGTATTTGTAAGTTTTCATGAAAGGCTGTCATAGGTTTTAATGGACAATTAAAATTATGTGTTCATATTTAGTTTGGTTTTATTTTTTATTAAAGTAAAATAATACAAAAAATATGAAGATGAGACATCTGCTCTTAACCATTTTTATGATTTTGAACTTGATAGTTTTCATAGTATTTCACTTTTGTCATTTCAGGGATAGTGCTTCCAAACACAGTAGCCAGTTCTAGTATCCTGTCCATGTTTAACATATAATTATTTTTATTCATAAGGCACCTTTACAGCATGGGTGCTTCACTGATGCAATTGCAGATCTAACTACTTTTTTAAAATTGAGCCATCTGTCTTTAAAAATTCCCAAAGAATTAAATTGTTTTTAATTTTAAGTTATGCACTTGCATTTCTGTGAATGCTTGCCAATCTTATCAGTCAATTCTTAGCAGTGTGATGGCCTTTTTCCTTAGGAGACCAAAGTATAACATATAATTGCCTGTAATTTTTATGAGCCAAATATTACATGATTCAAATCATGTTAGTGAGCTGGTTTATTTTCACTTTGTACTCCAATAATGCATTTTATTTTATTTTTAAAAATGCAGGTTTCCTTTAAATTGTGCAAATACACAAAATACACTCTGTGCAAAATACACAGAACCAGGTCTAATTTTTTTTTTTTTTTTCCCCACGTCTAAAAGTTTATAATCCCTGGAATTCTCCCCACAGATGAAAATATGGACTGTAAACATTTTGGAAAACTATTTGGAAATCACTCCTAGGACCAAAGAGAATGTGATCAAAATGAAAATGTGCTAAAAATAAGGAATAATTGAGAATTTGATCCCTTGGTGTGATGCTGCTGAACCTGAATACTCTCCCTTGAAATACATCATCATCTTTGCATAAACGTTTTAAGTGTGAGGAATAGCGTGCTGTCCAGTGGGTGCTATCATCCATCATTATGTAGCAAATTGTGTTCATTAATGAAATTGTAAAAAGATGGACTGGTCTGTTGCTTCTTAGTTGTTTACTGTAGAAACAGGGAACACTAAGTTTTAAAAATACTTCAGATAAATTTTAAGAAGTACAGAACAATAAATTCATGTTTGTGTATTTGAGAGCGTACTTACATCTTGAATTAATGTTGTATCTAAATAGCGTTGAAAATAAGTTTACTTTAAAGTAGTGTAACTATTTCCTCCTGTTCATAAGCACTGGAAAGTGAGACAACACCAATAACTAACCACTAGATGCTTCTAAAATACATAGCTCAGAGAAAGAATTTTAGTTTCCAACACTGAGCATTTAAAAACACAATGAACTTATGAATGTGTTCTATGTTTTTAAAATAATATATTTTGCTGCTAGTCTTACAGCAAGGAAGTACACATCAGTAATTGGAGCTATAATCCACTTTCCTTTTTTGATTTTCTTCCAAAATTCCTCAAAAATTGAGTGTGTCGAAAGTGTTTTGAACTGGACATGGTATATTAAATACTTTTTGACTGGCCATAACAATTATTTCTGCCAGTGGAAAAAACGATATAGGAGAAGAAAGTAGAATTTTTCAGTTGAAGAGTGCCAAGAAATGTGTTGTTTCTAGTAAAAGACTGATTTGGTGTGCATTAGTGAAAATTCATTTGCTAACTTCTCCTTGCTTGTAAAAATTCACTCTCAACTTCTTTCCTCCTCTGCATTTTACATGTAGAATTATAAAATAGGTGTTTATAACATCAATATTTTAAAGGCACTGGGCAAATCCTATCTTAGGAGAGCCAAGAATTTTCTTTCCTTTTTATCACTGTTTAGCACATAATTTTGCCTACCCTTTCAACTGTCTGTAAGAGGAGACTCAAGTCCCTTTTTGTTAAATTCTGTTTCTCCTTTTCCTCCTGATGTAACTTCTAATTGGGTTCTTCTTCTTAAATCCCCACAGAAATAAGGGTTCTGTATGCAAGACCCTAAGAGCAAAAGGCAAGAAACATAGGAATCATATTTGTGTTGTTCTTTCCCCTTATCTCAGTAGTGCTTTCAGTAGAGTAATCTGTAGTTGCACACAAAACAAAGAACGCTGTCTCATTTGCTTCTTCTCTTACACATCAATGAGGCTGCTCAGTCAATTCCATGTAAAGGAATGGGGAAAACAATAAGGAAAAACTGGCAGATGCTTTTCATTTCAAGGTCTTCAGAGGAAACCTAATGTGTAGCTTGGCACATGGCCTACTAAAATAGTATATTCTATGCATACAACAGATTGAGACAGATATCTTTTGGTTTTCTTTCAGAGAATAGCTTCTTGCATTGACACTGCAGTTTTTTTGGTGGGAAAGATACTCCATAAAACCCAGAACAGAGAAATCGTTTGCATGGTGACACTTTCAGTGAGCAATACAGGCAGACTGTCCTTTTCCTTTTGTTTTTCTCTATTTAAAAGTGTACTTTGAGCTAGCTTCAGTACCTTGTTAAGTACCTTTGAACAGTGGTAGCAGTTTGTCAGGCTAATGTGCCTAAAAATTTAGTGGAGATGGTTATTACAGATAGAGTATATACCAAGCAAAGCCAGAACACCTTTAGTTTCTTTGAATCTAATGGTCTCTTCTATGCATTTTGTTTCAGAATTAAAGTGGCTCAGCAATCAGTAAGCAAGTTAACTGCAGAGAAGAAAGTTGAAACGAAGAAAATCAATCCTACAGCTAGCCTGGTATGATGTTTTTCTCAGTATGACATTCAGAAGGGGGTTTTGATACTGTTCTTGGCATTCAGAATGGTGGTGAGTTTCCGCTGTTGTTGAACAGTGACAGAGTGATTGTCTTTCCAAGGAGCAATCTTTAAGTTTACGCCCTATGGTAGTCCAACAGCTAAGTTTAAAACTTAGTTTCGTTGTGCCTGAGCATGGCTCTGCTATTTTAGATAACAAAATATGGGAAGAGATGCTTTTCTGGTTTCTTTCCATCTTCCACTGAAAGGTCTTGTATTTTCTTCCATGCATTTCAGTGCACTGAGCCTCACTGTATTATTTGTCCAATGACTGAGTGTCTGGGGTTGTTGGGTTTTTTTTTTCAAAACCTTAGACTATCATGGTGGTGTTTTGTTAAAAAATGGTAAAAGGGATTAAATCCCCATTTTATTTCTTGCTGTTTCCCATTTTTTTTAATATGACACAAAAAGAGGACAATTTACACTATAGATAAAACATTTTTGCCTGTGTGCAAGGCACATAGGTTAGATCAGCATTTTTCAAACTGAAGGAGGCAAAAGACTAAGGAAAGGAAATGTACATGAAGGAATCAGGATATTGTTTCCATTCCCAGCAGACCATATCGGTTGCAGGACAGGCGGCAGAGATATGAGTGACTACACTTGCTTGGGAAGAGGTCATTAAACAACAGAATCTAATGCTAAATTAGAGCCTTTATGTCAGCAGAAACCATTCCAGACAAGACAAGGTATTAGATTCACAGGAATTTGAAATGTATCTGTTTTTCTCCAGCTGCACTGGTCTTCACAGCACTGCATGTTTTTAAAGGTACACAGTATTTGGTGAGTGTTTGGGAAAACAAGCTCAGTTTTTCTACGATAAGTAAGTAATTGGTTCTGAGACTTCCCTGACTGCTTCAGGTGTTATATTTTTTATTTCAAGAAAAGTCTAATTTATTATGATTTGTTTAGTTCTCAGTCTTCTAGACCAAATGGTCAAGGCAACTTTAGAGGAGTTGAAAAAATATAGCCAATAAGTATAATAAAACTCTTTATTTTTCTTGAACAGAAAGAAAGACTACGTCAGAAGGAAGCCAGTGTGACTGCCAACTGAAAGAGGAAAGATGAAAATGACTGTGTGATTTTGCATGATGCTTTACTACATACATGGCCCAGGGAGCACCTTACATTAGATACTGAATTCTACTTTGCTGATCTGTTCCAAGACAATCCACTAAAGACTTTTAATTTCCTTCAGAGGAGTCTGTACATTGAGTGGAGGAATTTCTTAGAAGATTTTCACATGGGAAGTCAAAATTCTTTTCTTTAACTCTTCCTTACATTGCTTAAATAGCATCTGTTTGTTAATAGTTATTTAAAGTACTCTGTACAGAACACATTAATATGGAATTGCTAAAAGAAGCATTCTGAATGCTGATTTAAGTAATGACTAACAACCTGTAAGTTATTTACAGGGCTTTGTGTAGACGAGAGCAAATATGCCATTCAGCTCACAAAAGACTATTACATTATACTTTTTGTTACTTCAGCCATAACTGAGTTAAAAAAGACTGATTCTAAATAATTTTACAGTGTCTAAGTATTGGATGCATATTTCTAAAACTGATTAAATGTCATTATAGATTTATGCTGTATTTTACTATAAATATTTTTATAGAAGCTTCAGCTAATGCCATATATTGAAATGGAAACTATATTTTGCACATGAAAACGAATAGCTTCAAATGCTTTAATTTTATGATTAATGGCATAACTGATTCATTATTTTTATGGTTTTAACCTAACACTTCCTAAATTTTGAGCTTCAAAAGAGAAATTATTAAAATGTATATTTTTTATTTCAGAATATATTGAAGATATCAGTTCCATAAAATGATGGTTTTATTGGCCATTATTCACTGAACTAAAATACAGCAATATGTCCTCATGGAGTTACACACTTGCCATTAAATATCTAGCTTTCAATTCCATTGAAAGCTTGCTTTTAAACAGTGAATAACACTCTAAAATATGCAGCCTGCTCTTGTCCCCCTATATTTGTATGAAGAACATGTCCAGCATACATATATAATTTAATAAGTAAAACTTGAGGAAGAAATAAGTTTCCCTGTCGTCCGGTAACATTTTAACCACTGTTGATAAAGTAGAAAAGCCTGAAGAAAAACCGACAGAAATATCCACTGCTACTTGAAGTTTCTTACGGTATTTTAAGGATTTGGATTCTCAGAAGGAGAGATCTTGAAGCAGAACTTAATTTAAGTTAAAATAGAAAATTGATTTTTACATACAAGCAGGTAACAGCCTATTAATAGGAACAACAAACTGGAGAAAACATGCTTCTGCTTACTATCAGTAAGAGAGAAATTCTTTTTTTTTTTTATGGTAATGGTGTCTGGAGTTGGTTACAAAGAGAAATCAGGTGAAGTGAAAAAGTACAAAAAGGTAATAGAGGGGAGATATTAGTCCTTTCTTAGAAGGTGGAAAGAACATACATGAGACAGACATAGGTTATCCATACATAAAATTAGGTAGAGAAACTGTGATGAAACATAAGGCAAAGTGATCCCTACAAATATACACCTATTAAGGAAAACAGCAGCTGTTTGCAGTGCCATCCATGAATTAACTTAAAGTTTTCATGTTTTGCACGTTTCTTAGATGAGTATCTCTCATTCTGGCATAAACAAAAATGGAATAAAGATTCCCTTGTGTGTTTTGGAGTTCCTAGCTGCTGCAGATATATTCAAGATGTGTAAGCATAATTCTTATGAAAACAGTCAATAATATACCAGCAAAACTAATACAATTTGCAGTTTGACTACTCCCAATTCAGAGAAATAAATTCCAAAGAATTTTTTCTGTCTTCCACCAAATAGGTAAAGTACATTTGTTTCATATATTGTTAGTGATAAAGAACAGAAGCAATAATGTTTATAAAGCCAAAGAATCACATCAAGCAAAGCAGTTCTGTTGTATGTTTAAATAAACAAGCGTTGAGTTTTGATATGGTTTTCTATCTATCTTGAAGATAGTAAATATTGCCATTTGACTTGATGGGGAAATTTTCAATTAAATGTTTTTCTTGAAATATTAAGAGGATTATTACTGTTTGTGAAAAATGATTGATCTTGAAAATTCTCATTAGAAATATATTGCAGAAAAAAAGTTTTCAAATTATTGAAATAGCCTGTTTCAAAATTTCTAAATGTGAACTTTCATTTGTCAGTTCAGATTGACTTTTCATTTTGAAATGTTGAAAAATGTATATAAAAAGGGATTAAAATTAAAATTATTGATGTAAACCATTCCTTGATCAGATTTATAATTCTTTTTTCAGAATGTCGATTTGCCAGAGTTTTGAGAATTTGGGTTATTTTTCAGAGGATTCAAAAACAAGCGTAGCACGGAGACATTGTTTCTTCCTCATCTTCAGTTGTACCAATTTTCCTCTCAAGACAGAGATTCTGATTCCAGAATACAGATAAACACTTTTAAGTGAAAAAAAGAATTCATCCAGATTATTTGATTCATTCTCTTAAGACTTTTTAAGATTCTCAGATGGAATTCATCAGCTAAATATCACCCTTACACCCCTAGTGATACACAGCACAGTCTTCAGACAGTAATTGAAGTAACAATGGTGACCTTAAATTGTATTAGAGAGGAGATATTAGCAGATTATCTATGTAAGTTGTTTAATTAGAAAATATTTAGACACTACAGACACAGCGAATAAGCATCAATCAGCATTCATCTTGGGATTGCCAAATATCATCAAAAGTTATGGTTACAGCTTGCATTTTTCATAGAATCATAGAATGGATTTGGTTGGAAAAGGCCTTCAAGATCGAGTTCAACCATCAGTCTAACACTGCCAGCCCCACCACTCAACCATGTCCCTAGGCACTTCATCTACAAGTCTTTTAAGCACTTCCAGGGATGGTGACTCCACCACTTCCCTGGGTAGCCCTCTCCACTGCTTGAACACCCTTTCAGTGAAGAAGTTTTTCCTAATGTCGAACCTAAACCTGCCCTGGCACAACTTGAGGCCATTTCTTCTTGTCCTATCGCTTGTTACCTGAGAGAAAAGACAGACCCCCACCTTGCTACAGCCTTCTTCCAGGTAGTTGTACAAAGCGATAATGTCTTTCCTGAGTTTAGTTTGGTGCCTGAGTTTAGTTTGGTGCCTGATTTTACCCTGAACTTTATAGCTTAGAGGGAATAAAAGCAGAGAAGGAGAAAAGAAAGCAAATAAAAAGGTGGAATGGAACAGAAGTCTCTCTTACATGTCTACATTGTTGTTAAGGAAGTAAAAGTAAAGAGCAGGCTAAATTAAGCCAAGCAGCGATATCTAGATAAGTGACAAATTTCCAGGCTTTGTAATTTAAAATACCTCTACACTACATAGTCACTTCTGTGACCACAAGGTAGATGCAGCTTAAGTAGGTGTTTATTCTGTCTTTTGTTTTCAACTCTTCTATTATTACCCAGATACACACAGTTTGTAAAGCAAAAGACTATTAAAAGCCGTATTACTCAGTAGGTGCTTATTACCGAGGAAAATTATATAACTGATTTGTAAATTGAAGAATTCAGTTTAGATTAGATTAATAAATATCAGTAATTTGTGAAGTGCTCTTTACCTTATTTACAACATTACCACTTACTGATTTTAAAATGAGACACCTTTTAGTGTCTTTGAGATATTTTGACAATATAAATAATATTTTAATTACCTTTTTATTAATATATGAGAACTGCCCAAGTGTTTTGCCATGACTAACCCACATGAATGTCTTATCATGTGCTTTTATTATAGGGTTGTAGATGTATAGATTGAATATTATACTTCTGTATCTAACTTTTTTTTTTCAGCAAACTAGAAACTGTATGATCTTCATTTTATGTACATGTAGAAAATTAAAGTAGAATGGATGGAGTATTCAGAAAGTAGAGAGAAAAATAACTGAGCATCTCAAGGTGTTCTAGGAAGGATAAAGTTTACATAGGATTTCAACCTTTCTGAATTGCTGAGGACAACATCTCCATTCAGATATAAACAGCCACAGTATCTCTGACCGGTCTAATTTTTTTTCTACCTGAGACAAGAAAAAAATATTTTGTTTCCATATGACATACTGGATTCATGTTGCCCTGACTTTTCAGGAAATTGTTAGCAATTTCCTTCCTAGATCTAAAGATCTTCCCTAGCTGATGAATATGGGGCAGTGGAAGACTGTGTACTTATTTAATACTACTATTTCTTCATTGCTTCAGGTAAACACACCTTAATAATTGGTGCCTTAATTTTGTGTGGGTGTGGAATTTCAGAAACATCCAAACAAGTTAGAAATATTCATCTCATTTACAGCATTGATGTGTTTTTGAAAATACACCTCTTTAATCTGAGTTTAGGCTGCAATCTAAATTTATAATTTCAGAAAACCATATCCACCTAATTTTTGCTCATTCTTGGCCTTGTCTCTATTGTGTTCAACACTCTTATGGAACTTGCTCTTTCTTTTGTTTTTTCCCTTTTTCTTTCTTTGTTTTGTCTGGTTTTCTTGTTGTAATGCCTTTAGAATTTAATAATGTAAACTAGTGAATATCAGAGAGAATCTGAAGAGTTGTCTTTTGAATTCTTATTTTGATTCTTATGTATTTGCATATAAATGTATAGCAAATAGGAAGTTAAAAGGCAACAATTATAGTCAGTAAGTTGCTTCAAAAAGAGAAAATACTAGGAACTCAATGGTTCCTTGAGCCAGCAAGGGAAATATGACAAAATCGGTATAAAAATTATAACCATATACATTAAAATTAGCAATAAATTCCAAACTGCTAGTAATGAGCCTAGTTAACCACTGGAAGAAATTAGCAAAGATGCTTGTGTCTTTTCCATTTTCTGATGCTCTCATATCAGGATGAGACATCTTTCAGAAAGGTTTGGGTAGTCCAATACAATTTATTAGACTCAGTTCAGCTGTAACCAAGTGGCATCTCATATCCATTGATTCACCAGTTCAAATAGGTCCCCTAGAGGAAGAATATTGAAATAAATATGTCAAGAGACCTAATAAAATATTTTTTCTCATCTGTAAATAAATATTATCAAAGTTAGAAGAGCTCTTAGTTGTATTTTAAATATAAAATATCACAAATAGTGTGGCATAGAACAATGTAATAAAGGCAACCGTTATCAAATTAGAAACATTTGCATTTCAAATGATTAATTAATAAATATATGTCTCATGCGTCTTGTGGTATTTACAAGCCAGCAGATTTATATGGTCTGGAATTCAACTGTCTTTTAGAGATTCCCAAGCTGGGTTTGAGAAAACTTGCATTTTGGTTTGCACAGTATGAAATCCCAAATACTAGTTCCTTAGTACTTGTGAAAGGTTTGAGCATGTGCAAGGGAGTTTACTTTGGGTACAGCTAACATGATGCAAAATTTAAAGAAGTCTCTCCTTTTAGGCAAATATTAGATACAACATGATAATATCATTACTAAATATTTCCACTGCTCAATGGAGTTTGAACCATAATAATTTTGTGCAATTTAGAGATCTAAAGTTCAAAAGTTGTGCAAGTAAAATTGGTAGCACACTTCAAAACTACTTGATTTTGCAAGTTGCTTTTTTCTTCCAAATGCCTACAATATATTGTTTTGGGTTGGTTGGTTTGGTATGGTTTTTTTTTGTTCTTGGTTGGCTGTGGTTTGGTTTGGTTTTTTACATTTCTTTTCAATTAAAATAATATGATGTTAGGGGTTTTTACATTTTTTGAAAATGTGGTGGACCTAAACTTAATATTTTCAGTAAATTTGGCAAGATTCAGCTGGTTTGAAGTGATTTTGATTTGATACCTCATGGAATTTGAGCTTTTAAATTAGGGCCTCTTTGTAAAATGTAAGCATTGGCTATGAGACAATGTCTGTTTTAAGAAGCAATGAAGTAAAACTGCTGACCTAATAACTTAGACCCAGAATACACCACCTTCCTAAGATGACTTTATCAAGTAGCATAAGATTTCCCATAACATAGAAGAGCATTGCATTTCCTGTGGTTTGTTTCTGACAGATGTCATTTTATAATAAATTAAAGGCAGCAAATAATGTTTTTCATTACATATTTCTGGTTAATTTCATTTCATATTTTGTCACCTCAATTTCATCTTCAACAATCTATGCAAAGTATTTTTAGAGAGGCTGATAGAGCTTATACATGCAAGTAGTTTTATTTATGTGAGAATCCTGTGGCCTACACGGGAAAAAATATTCACAGAGGACATTAAAGGGTCATGGGCCTAAATAAAATCTTTTAGAATCCTGTTATGAACATTACCCTGAACTATCCCAGTATGGGACATGACTTTCTTTTCTGCAGTAGGATCTCCCTGAAAAGGTTTTGGAGCTCTTGGAGCTTTTAAGGGTGGAGATTGCTTTAGCTATCAGTTCCTAAAAGTGCAGCTTCTCTGGAGTTACACTGCAGTTGAATTCCCTGAGCCAAGATTGTTCCAGGGACTCCTGGGAGGGAGACTGGAAAATATCATCAACAGCCATACATTTTCAAAACGGAAAGGGATCATGGTTCTATTTCCAGATTAAAGTAAAAGCTAGCAGACTGTTCAAAAATAGCAGAATTTTTGTATAGTCGTGTGTCCTTCAGTTAGGTTCTACAGATTTCAAAAATTCTACGTTCATTTACAAACTTGGTTCTGTGCCTGTGTTCTTCTACTTATCGCTCAGGATTATTTAATATGAACAGAATCACTTATATATTCTTACTTTTTATGGTGCTGTGATGACTAAAATGATGAGAGATCCATTTACAAAGTCCTAACCAGCAGTTCTATTTCAGATTTTCTAGTCTTGTCCTGCCAGAAACCTTCATATTTTCCTTGAGGTAAGAAAAGTTTAGCTGCCATGCCATCGTACGTTCTTAACCTTTCCTAATTGCAAAGTAGTACTTATAGCTTAGGGACAAGTGATGGGGCCAAATTCTGTCATCACTGTTGTCTTCACTGCAATTAGAAGCTAACTAGGGCACAAAATAATCCTAAAGATGGCAGGTGGGGTATTTCTGTGATACCTATTGAACTGTAGTGTGATTGATACCCACAAAGTCCTAAAAAGTACTGACTGAGATTCAGATACTATATTGACTCTGATGCACAGCATCCTTATAGGTTAATCTCAAGTGACTTTAGAAACAGGAGCTATTTATCTGTTGATAGTGTTTCCTTATTTTTTTTTATGAATCTTCAGCAAGATGATTTTTGTCAATCTGCAAATTCTGCATTTCAAAACTTTCAATGGTACATTCTCTTTCTGACTTCTCCCCAGGGGAGCAAGCTTGTACTTCAGTATTTTTACTTTCTCATTTGGCACTCTGTAAATACATTCCATTGTTGTTGGACAAATGCTCCTCCTGAGCAACTATCCACAGACAATAGGTTATAGAAACTGTGTACAGATCAAAGAATATAGAACTATTTCCTACTGCTCGGAGCATCAATAGTCAGCAAATGGACATACATATTGTATAGCAGCAGATGCTTATATCTTAGTTGTAAAGTAATTTAAGACATGTATTGCCATTAGCAGATAATCACTATAAATGATTCTCTCTTTATTAGAATAAGTTCTTGTGGTGTAGGTATCTTCTAGAGTTTAGGGAGAAAGATACCATTTTGTAATGAATCAAAATGGAACAAGGTCACAGTTCTGTTCTGGACTTCATTCATATGAGACAGGAAGGTGAAGGAATAAAACTGATTTCATTCCACATAAAACTAGTATTTACTTTTCATTCAGTTATTTATTTTGTGTTACAGTTCACTGTGTTTTAGAAGGTCTATAAGGAAATTAGAAGGGTCAGTGATGAAGCTCATTCCTTAAGGATCTCCTGTAATGTTTAAATTCAGCAAACTGACACAGGGTAATTCTCTCTTATCACCATTTTTCCTCTGTTATTCATGGAATTCCCCACTCTCCTTCTTTTATTAAAAGTAAAGTCATGTATTTACCAAAGGTGTTGCTAAAGCTCTAGGAAAGACTCAACTACTGGGTGGAGAGAAATTTCCAAAGAGCAAAGACACTTGTGGGTTTACTGCTCGTGAGTTGAAACTTTTTAATTCACCGAAGTTGAACACAACGCAGTTTCAAAGAATTAGAGAATCAATACAGTGTTTTCTTGCATCTTTGTTACTTACCCTTTTGCACCAAGCAAGTGGGTCTCCCTGAGTAGGAGGCAGAACTTGGGCATTTAGTTACATAATTGACTTCTACTTGATGCCACACAAGAAGTATGTGTGATATAGAAGATGTATCTGAGTGCATTTTGTACAAATTTTCCATCACTCATCTAGGGGCCAAATAAAGAGACTCAGTAAAGTATCTAAAATGAAAATGCTGGTAAAAAAATACTATTGAAACAATATAAAGTTCACTATTTCTTTCTAGTGATTTTCATTTTAAGAAGCTGATCCTCACATAACTTGATTTAATTAAAATAATGTATTATATCAGATAATCAAGCCAGCTTGTCTTGGACAAGCTTCTAAGGAGTCTTGAGTGCTAGTCAAGTAAAATAATGTGTGCATGCTCAACAGGGTCCACTTGTAACTACTGTAGCCTGAACAAGACTTTTCCTTCTGCATATAGCTCAGAAAAGGGAGAGACTCAAGAGGGAGATTTAACAGATTGTCAAGTTCAGAAAAGCTATGTCAATTTAAATGCCGCCTTGTCATGTTGCACTGGTGTTGAAACGTCAGTGGTATCTGTTGCAAAGGAAGAGAAAGATGATTCTCCATGTCATATGAGATTGGATAAGGACTTTTTACATAGAGTTGGTAAAAGTACTCTAGAAGTACTCTTACTAAAATAGAAGCTCTCAACAAAGCTGTGTATATCCAGCTGTTGACTGGCAATGTGTTGCTCAGGAGAAACAGATTTTTTTTTTTAAACAGTTTTTTTAAAAAATATGTATTTATAATAATGACACTTTATTTTCTTATATATCAGCCTGAAAAAGAAAAGCTGAGCCTGTCCTTGTTCTCAGCTATTACTCTCTGTACAAGCTAAAAGTTTAGCCATATTCATAAATTATAGGAACCAAAAATGGAGAAATATTATTTTGGGAGGAATCAGACTTGGCCTCTGGAAAGTGTTTTTAGTAAGATTATAGTGTGATTTTCAACTTTCATTTAGTTATTTTGATGGTGGTATTTTTTTTTTCCTTTCCAATAATTTTGAGTTGAATAGTTGCACTGTTAAACATTATTGCTCTTGGTACTCTTCCCTCTCTTCTCTCCATATGAATCAAAACCATCAAAATACAAGCCTCTTTGGCTGGTTACCTTCTCTTTGAAGATGTAGCAAAAGGCAAACTCTCTTGCAATGCTATTAATATTCTCTATGTACCTAGCAAGCTTCACAGACATAATAGGTTTAAGTCTCTCATGCCCATATGGGATTTGATGTAATGAAATCATAGTTTTGCTTGAATGTTCACACATACTCCCAGCAGTTATGTATTTGCTGTCATTTGAACTGAGCTCAACTTTGTATTTTTCATCCCACAAAATTCAGAGAAAAAATAATCAAATATCAGTACAGTTTAGGGTTTTTTTGTTTTGTTTTTTTTTGGAATCAAACTCTTTTGGGTAGTGTTTGACTGAGTATGCTATAAATGTCTTAAAAGAATAAGCTAAATAGATTCAGGTGCTTTTTTTTTTTTTTTTTTTCTTTGTCTTCTTCTCCNTTTTTTTTTCCTTTCACATTGTAATTATATAGGGGTGTGTGTATGTGTGTGTGTTTCTACTATGCATCTGAAGGTTTAATTTTTTCAAAAAACAGTACATGCCATGATTAACTTTGTAAAAGTTATTGTAGTGAATGGAGTATTTATTTTTAAACTAAATTCTTAAGGAACCTTCAACTATAAATAAAAGAGTATATTTTCCTCCTCAGTATTTTTGTTCATTTTATCATTGTATATTTGTATGCGAAATATATTGTTGGGATACTGAGGGTTTCTCTGTTTGAATAATTCTGTCTAAGTAACACTTTTTATTTACACTGCTGTAATGACACAGTTAATATTCCAGGTTCGGTGTGCTTGTTAAAAAGTTACACAATGCTTTGGGGATTTGCAAAGAATTCAAATATATGGCTTATTGATGTAAATTTCTTGGAGGTATTTTAATAAACTGGGTGTGGGAGAGAGGGTGCGTATGAAACAATTTGGACACACATCTAGGGATATGGATTCTCTTTAGTTCTCATGCCACTTCTGGCAACTTGTCACATTTCCAAATACATAATACTGAAAAGCTCTTCAGTGCTTTTCAGTAACTCAGTGCATGCTACCCACAAAATTAGATTAAAATAGTATCTCGGGGGTCATAACATTCATGTCTCTAGACACTAATATTTAGGCTCCATTATCTAAGGGAAAAAAAAATCTGTAAATTACATTATAATTTTATCTATATTTTACTATTTCTTGTATTTCACTAGACTGATAGCTTAGGAAACCTTACACACAGGTTTAATGCTATTTATATGGCAAAAGAAATTGATACAATCATAGATTTAATATCTATATTTCAGTAATATATAATGAGATTTTTATCCATCCATTAGTTCAGGAAAGGATAGTTAGCACAAAATCATTAAAAGCTGGAATACTGTAGTTATTGAAATAATTTAAAGCAAAAGAGCTGACAACTAGCATTTGAGTCATGCTTATCAGGAAACTAATCAAAGCAGACTGGAGATTTCTATGTGTAACCTCTTTCATGAGACACATCCCAAGGTGCTTTGCAAAATAATTAAATTAACAATGCAAATATTGATGAATACAATAGGTCAAATAAAGCAATCCTTGGTCTTGAGAGTGCCAATATTGTGAATCAACAAACCAAGGGATTCCAGATGCATACCTCACAGCCAGTCAAATAGGGTATCTCCCTTTCACTCTCTGCAATGTTTTAGGAAGGATGGAAAAAAAATGTTCAAAACTGTTTGCAAGTCCTGGTTTTGATTTCAACATAACTGTTGTATTTCATTGTGTCCATTTGCTCTAGGTTTTCTGCATCTTACAATCAATCTTTGACACATTCTTAAATGTGCCAAATCTCTTCTGTATGACAGTGTCTGAACAGGTGTATGAGCTTCAGAAGTTTGTCTTCCATATAGGCTACATACTCTATGGACTACTGGTGGATGAAATACTGTTTTCATATGGGTAAGTTCCACACACATAAGAAAAGTTGGTACTGTAAGACTAAGCTTGAAAGTTTCTATCTACCCCTGACCAGAGAAACTAAAGCTCCACAGATCACAGCTGAAGACAGGCTCAAAAGAAATGAGTGGTGATTTAACTTTTACAACTTATTCTTTTTGAGTGAAACTTGTTTAGGCATGCTGGGCCTTCATGAAAACCCTCTGCAGTTTCTTAAAAAGAATGTGAGGCGTGAGTGAGGAATAATTTTTTTCAATCTCAGTGTGTTATAAGACTTTTTTTTTTCTTTTGCATTGTTTCCTCTTTGTAAATTTTTCTCTCTTCCTCTTTCTCCCCCCCTGTTTAAGACACCATTGCTAGTTTCAAGTGCCTTTATCCAGCTCCAACATTTGTTCATTGCTAATAATGAAATTTATTCAAACTGTAAATTCCAGGACTGCAATGATTAAGCCATTTGAAATGGCTCCATTAACTGATCTCCAAATTTCTCAGTCAGATTTTTGGTCATATGTGTAAGTATTTGTACTAATACTTACAAATTTTTACTTCAGACTCTATTAGTGACAGAGGCAAGCAGAAATACCTACCGCGTGATTCATAACTAATTAAAATAGTGTCAATCAGCCACTGAGAATTCTGTAATTAGCTGAGCAGCAAAATTTGAAATTAACTTGTTATGAAAAGCTTCACCCACAAATGCCCATGTAAAGTAGACTCCAAAGGACCATGTGCATGAGTTAAAGGAATTTTTATGTCTATACTTTTGTCTTTTACTTCTCTTATTAGCCTCAAAAAATGGCAACATGATGATGTTTGAAAGTGCTCTTTGACAGTCCCACTTGCATCTCCTATAGCAGTATTTTTGGTCTGACAATTTGTTGTGGTTCAGACAGAATTGTTCTATACCTGATTATTTTTGAGTATCTTTGATTTCCATTGAAGTATTGATGAAGACTGGCAGTGCTAGTTTTATATGTGATTCAGAGCAGTCATAACAACCCTACCTTTGAGAGATGTAAAGTTATGATGCAGTTGTTCTAAGGAGGCTGTGCATTCATGATGTGGGATAATAGGATTTTAATTATAATCAACAAAATGCTTTGGGATGTTTTAAGGGCATGAATTCCCAAAACATTGCTCCCTTTAGGGTCTGATGTTCAGTGATTTGAAAGATTTGTAATGATCTCAGAGTTTAAAAGGAAAGTACAACATGAGATGTATTCTCTGACTACAGAAATAAGTTCCCAGAGGATGAATAAGAGACAAGAGGAGGGAGAGAGGGATGGGGGCAGTGGAGGAGAGGTGTTTCAGTATGTGAATTTTGTCCTCTCTTTTTTCCTGATTTAAAGTCAGCATCAGAAACTCTCATATAATGATCTTCCCTGTCACATGCATTCCAAATGCATCCAAACTGGATGACACATTCCAAAACTCCAAAATTACAGATCCAAGATGGATTTCTGAGACTGCTTCATGCACACAATTCTGAAGTTGTCATCTTTATTGCTTACATACAATAGCATGTTCTTAGAAATATTCACAGTATCACGAAAATACATCTTCTACTCATAGCTCTCTGTTCAGTAATACTACCACAGAAAAACAAGTTATGGCACCATATGCCATGTCCTGACAACAAAAAGAACACCTTGAGATTCTAAAAGATGTTTCTCATCTCTTCTGGTCTTAAGCTTCTTCTAAAATGTCAAACTAAATCTATGTGCAAGCATGTTGTGAAACTATTATGTTCATAAAAATCATGAAGGGAAATCAGAGTTCCCAGAATCTGAGAGAAGAGTTAAGATTCTTAAAAGGAGAACAATTTGCATATGAATCTAAAGAACATATTCAAAACCAGGCAGAAAATCTGAGTATATTCCAAGAGCAAGATTCAGTATAAATTTGCACCACACTGTGATGCTAGCATGTCCATTCCTTTAGCATTGAACAGCTGAGAATCATTCACCTTACTTAGGAGATATTTTTTGAGAGAAAATTGGTAAAGGCAATATGAATTTTTAAGTAATCTGAGCACAAGAAATCTGATGCCAAACTGCCCTTCTTGCTCCTGGGATCGTGTTGAGCTAATTCCCAAGGCATCCTTCTGAAAATGTATCCTTTGGGCTAAAAAAAAAAAAAAAAAGGGGTGGTGGTGGAGAAAAAAGGAAAAAGAAAAAAATAAAATAGGAAAGGCAAAAACCACCCTCTTGGACCCTACTGTTTTAGTTCCCTGTGTGAATCTTCTGGTTTGATTTAGGAATGTTCTGCTTGGTTCCCATGTGCATTGTTGTTGTAGTATTTACTTTGGAAGGAAAAGTGAGTATACGGTTCACGCCTTAACCTTGTCAAGCTTCCCCCTTACCAATTTGAACTGACACCATATGAATTCTGAAAGGAAAGGCCACAGCCAAAATTAATCATAAACATTAACCATAAAATATTACTCTTGACCCTACCAAGGGGCAGACCTCTAGGAATAACATCCTGCTCCTTAAGAAAATAACATCCCTCTCCAACAGAGAGGAGCAGACGGTCTCGTCTATGCATGACGGACGTGCTGACCTGTGCCTCGGGGAGTAACATCCGATTTCAACTCAGAGGGTAATAAGCACTCCAGCCCTTACATTATGGAAGTCCTTTCCCAAACACAGCCCTACATATAAGCTTTGTCAGCTTGCACCATCTGCGTAAAACAAGTCCTGTCTAAGGTTGTGCTGTAAGGTTAGGGGTTTATACAAAGCCAAACAGACTAAGGCTGAAGTTGGAAAAATTAGAGCTGCCACCTCAGCTTCCAGGCTGTTTTGACCCAAATGAAAACTGCATATATTCTTCACATCATTGTACCATAATGACCCCTGAGGAAAGGCTACAATCTGTAGCTCCTTTGTAACATTTCACTCGAACAAGCTCTCTGCTTAGTTTGAAAACTTATTTCTAAAGCTATCAGGCAGTATGTTGTTCAGAAGCAGGTTGAATTAATTGAGCCTCTGAAATCTGAAAAAACCTCACACCATACTGCCCAATACTAATTCTATTTGGGAAAGTAACAGCAGATCAAACCCAACTTACTTTATTGCAGGTCACTGGAAATGAGATTTAGGTGCCTAAATCAAGCACAACCTGCAACACTGAATGAAGCATTTCCTAAGTATCACAAAAAAATCCAGGTGTGGAGCAATAAACCAGGCTGCTTCCCAGGAGGTGTTGGTTGTACTGGTACTGACAGTGAGAGATTTCAGCAGTAAGCTGTTCAACTTGTGTCAAGGATGCTGTGCATATATAGTTCTGATATTGCACTTTTCCCTTAATTCATTCTCTTGCCAGCAAGGACAAGATGGAAATAGCACCAAACTCCATTTTGCAGGGGTCTTCTCAGCATAAACCACCTCCTCAGTGTGTCCTCACAACTGATTTTGGTCTTCCTTTTCCCAAAGTGTCAGCCCCGGATGGAAGCTGAGCTGCAGTTGGGACAGGCAGGTTAAGTAGGTGGAGAACCAGGGAGGGAATAGGGTGCCATTCATAAATGCTGGGGTGCTCAGCAATGGCAAGATGTAATTGTTATAGAAGATGAGAGGAAAATTTCCCTGATAATCCTTGGTTTTCCCTATGCTGGGATAGAAAGCAGGCTTTGTCTCACCTGAATTATGCTAATGAAAGAATACACATCAAACTTTTGTAATTAAATTATTGCTGGTAATCATGTTTGTGAGGTTAAAACTTGGCTGGGATTTCTCTGCTACACTGAAGTGCAGCTATGCCCCCAGTAAGTGAATGTGATAGATCTGACAGAGATGGCAGCAGTTACTGCAGTGTCATCTGCTGGATAAATGCCTTGAAGTGAATGAATAATTTCACAGGAGTTGATCTGCACTTGATTTATACTTGCGTAGTCTATTCTTATCTAACAAGTATAAACTGTACTCTAACCAGACAGCTTGTTTCAGACAATACAAACTAAGTACACTCCTCCTTTCACACTAATGCCAATACATCTCTCCTGTTATTAATAAACTATTTATACACATCCTGACAGCAGACTAGACCTCATCTTTGAGCTCAGTACCTGACGCTCATATTTCTTCCCTCTTGCCCTCTGTTTCTTTCCACCATCCATCACATTGACTCTTACTTCCTATCCTCTCCTGTGAAATAGACACTACCTTCTTTTTTCACCAACAGTAAAACAGATCAAGGTGGTTCCATGTGTTGGTAAAGATAAACGTCGAGGCGAAAATCTTTCCTTGTGTGGCTTCCATTAAATTTCATTGGGTAGCATTTGCACACCTTTCAACTACGATGCACAAAGGCTAGAGTTGCAAAATATTTTTGGAGTCTCATAACATCATGCCTTTTTAGGAACCCAGTGCTTCTTTGTGTGTCTTAACTGAAATCAAATGCCATTTAAACCTCCCTAAGGTTTGTGACTTAGTTGTCCGGTCTTTTCAAATAGCCTCTTCTCTAATGGTACAGGTGATATGTTATGTCAGGGAGAGGATTGAGAAAACATGCCTTGGAATTGTGCAAACAGTATTTCAATGTAATTGTGCTAAATAAAGATAGTAGGCTCCATTAAATATGTTCTAGCTCTGGAGTTGTAGCAAAGGTAAGGAAGAAAAGACATGAAGACACATTTCAACCTAAGGTAATACTCACTGGGAAAGTTTTTGGCTTTACCCAGCTTCTCTTTTGGGATGAGGTAACAGGAAGTCTTCTCACTTATCATGGTTATGGGATAGGAAGAGAAAAATATTTAATACCATGTAGCTGTGTATAATGTTTTTTTCTTGGTAATGAACTAAAATATTTGGTTCTGAAGGAAGGAATTTTTCTTTAGGTTTACAAAGGAATTTGTTTCAAGAGCTAAACTTGGTGGTAGAGGAGTAAGGAGACTGATGACTTCTGAGAGCCCACTGACACTGACAGTTAAAATAGAGTTGATGAGGCAGGGTGTTCACCCAGGTGGCCGAGTTATGGCAGTTTCATCAGCAGGCAAAGTTCAGAATTTCCTTCAGAGGAAAACTGATGCTGACTTTTTGAACTTCCAGACTAATAGGCTGAGCATAGTGAAAACAATTGTTTAGAGACAACATGGATGGATCTAAGGGACAGATGACTCTGAACTATGCCAGAGAATTATGATAAGACATTTGGGGCTGCATACCAGGACTTTTTTCTATTTGTTTCTTTTTAATATTTTTTCTTGCTCTGATGCTTGTTCTTGCTTTCACTTGCTTTTCATTGTTTCCGAGTAATATTACTATTACTCAGAAATAGTAATAGTGAGATACTCTACCAGAAACCTAAGCCCACTTAATAAGCAGCCAGAAGCTGAGTTAAACTCACATTCACAGAGCAACATTCTTCTTGAATGTGAAGGTCCAAACTGAAGGCAAGTTGGACAGCTCTTGGATGTTAGGGTTTCTCAGAGGCTCTCACTGGTGTCCATTCAGTGGTGGCTCTCCTTTCGAAGCGTATTTGTACAAAAAGAACCCTAAAAGCAACTTACTGGTGAAGTTAAAGAACTACATAGATTACACTCCAAATGCAAACGAATGGATTAACTTAACTTTCAATTCCTGCTGCTAAATGTTGGTTTAATATATTGCCTTGACTTTAATAAGGTTATTGAAAGATAAAAGCATATAAGGAGCTGTGCCACAGATGCGACAGTCAGAACTTCATATGCAAAATAAAAAGAGACATTATAATAAAAAGAAAATTGAATGTTGCTTGTATAAAATCTGGCTTTGTTTTGATGCATAAAACAGCAAACACTGTTCCACACTGAGGTTTTCAAGAATGTCTTAAGTATACAATGCTTCTGATGCCACCCCAGTTGCCTATATATAGATCTGTCTTGTGTAAAGAATTTAAAAAGCATTAGAATGGAGAAATCAAAGAGACAATAAATTTTAAACCAATCTTATTGTCTGCAGCCTAAAGTGTTATTAAGATCAAAGTGGAGCAAACATCTGGCATTTGCCTTTCTGCAAAAATTAGATCAAATTACCTACCATAGGATTTAGATCTATTCAGTAAGTTCTTTCCATTGTACACATAGGTTTTTTCTCCATTTTATTTGTTAGATCTAACTTAAGATTCAAATTCTATCCTCTTCATTCATTTGGAGTTGAAACAAATTAAAAACAAAACCAGAAATATAGGTTCTTCATGAACATCTGTTTCCTGAGGAATATTTGAGGTCCTTAAGATCCTAAGGAGAGAGGTTCAGCTAGGCTTCATCTTTACCATTAAGTGTAATTGTCTAGAAATAAACTTCACTGAGTACACACAGCCCTGTCCCTCTCATTGAAAAATAAATTCTTCATGCCTACTGTTGTAATTATTGTCATTACTGACTTTATTCCATACTAATCAATCAGTATATTGTTAAGAAGCTTGGCAAACTGGCCCATACTTTTACAGCTAAGCTTATCAAATGTACATTTTTCAGACTTCTAAATGTACCTAATGCATTCCTAGGCTTTTCATACCTTTGTTTAGAGAGATAAATCCTTGTATGTTATATCTGTATAGCAAAATCTTTAAATTATCTTAACAGGAGAATACACTAATACAAAGCTAAGATTAAGAATATGTCTCTTAAATTAAAAAAAAAAAAAAGACTGTGCCTTTTTACTGTAATAAACTGAATACAAAATGTAGAAAATCAGTAAAGTTTAAAGTAAAGGAAAAACAATATGAAGGTCTGCAAATTCATCTTTAAATAAGACAGAAGAATAAGATACAGCTCTCAATTATTCTAGAGAGAGATGGAGGTGTTATTTTAACCTTTGTTGTTTTGATCTCTTGTAATATGAATTGGAATACGGCTGTTTCCATAAGACATTCTTTAAAAAATAAATACATGCTTGGCAATTTCAAATTTTATTTGCAGAATTTTAGTTGGGAGTCAGTGCAACTTCTCCATTTGATTCATCCCCAAACTGTGATTTACATCTGTATCACAGCAAGGAGGAGTTACTGTTTTCCACAAATTAGAAGCTGGGGGTTTTTAATGTGATCCCAAATAGTCTTTTATGTCTTTTATAATCTGATCCTCATATCTGACTCCTTAATCATTAGATAAAGGCAGGTTATGAATTTTATTTTCTCTATCTTCAGAAAATGATGGGAAAGGGAACAAATGACAGTTTCTGTACTCTTACACCCAGACCATTAAAGCTAGAGGAGCAATTCAGGCAGCCAGAAGTCACACATTGTCAAAGGGCACCTTAAAGTCATGAGCTACATTCCCAGGCAGGCAGTGCAGACAGGCTTCAGATGTTTTTATGAAGCTGAATTACAAGGTAGCATCAAAAATATGCACTGGGATTTGTTATATCTGTGTGTTACTCTATATTTCTGGTTTCAGTCTCATCTGACTGAATAAAAAAAAAACAAAAAACAAAGCAAGGTGTCTGAATCTTATTATGGATACCTTTTTTGATACCTTAAGGCCAAGATCTGATGGTTATTAAAAATATGTACTAGTGATATTCCAGTGTTCTGAGTAAGTCCAAGTACACATTCACTTTTTTCACTTCCTGAAATTTTAACCAATGCATCTCTCCCCTTTAGAAGTTTTTCATTAGTGCAACCATCCAGGTAAGCAGAATGACCCAGAAAGAATTTCAGACCTTCTGCCGATTTTGACTGCTGTATTTCAGTAATTAATAAAGTGGTTTCTAAGTCATCTTTGAATTATTTGGAGCAAAGAAGATGTATGGCTTTTTAAAAAGTGAAAAGCCTGTAAGGGAATCACTGGGGTAAGCAAACCAACATTCTTGTCTCAGTCTTCTAGCAGTTACTTGATGCTTCTCCTTAAGAAAACCTTTTGGAACTAACTCTAGGTTTACTCCTGTATACTGGGTAGCACGAAGATACAGCAGTCCACATGGGTATAGTTCTCCAGTGCTGCTTTTTCTTTTGTTTCTTTGTTTGGGTTTTTTATTGTGCTTATTTTTGTTGGTTGGTTGCTTGGCTTTTTTTCTCAGGAGAAGGTAAATTACAAAGTTAAATTACTGCATCATTTCTGCAAATGCAATGTCCTTCTTCCCAGCCAGGAGCCTTCACTGACAGGCAGCTGGAGCAGAGCCACGATGCTGTCTGTTGCACTGACCCATCCGGGACGCACCACACCTACTGTGCACATGTGTTGCTCAGATGTCTTGCACATGCTCAGCAAATCTGACATGCTCTTCATGCCTCAGTCCTATCGTGTGTCTGAATCAACTGTGCAGCACATGGATGACAGAGCACATGCAGAAATCACAAACAGAAAACTAGCCCACCTCTCTGGGGAGATTATTTCTATTTGTGTCCCTGAAAGCTGATTAAGGTGTGTTGTCTTCTAAAAACAATTGTGCTAATGTTATCAGCCTTTCAGTAAGTTTTAGAAGCAAAAAAATGCTAGAAGAGAAGGAAGACTAAACCAAAAAAACCTTTAGAAGACCCCAAACAACCAGTATTAGTAGTACATTAGTGCATGAAGAACACATTGGATCTTATCTGCACTCAGCTTTTCAGAGCTGAAAATGGGACATCTGGCCCTTTTCTTGGGTTATCTGCATGTTCCACGGGAAAACATTACATGCTGCTCCATTGTATGACTGTATCTGAATGACTATGTCATTCATTCTTTTAAACTAAAGTGTGCATGTCTGAAAATTACTAAGCTTGTATCACTGTCAGAGGATCATGTGAAATCAGAGACCATTCTCCATCCAGTTCAGCAAGATGATGGTCTCTTTCAGAGCAGCTTTCTTCACAACAGCAGACAATACCACTGCTACTGAAGAGAACAGGATTGCACAGGGGTCTGCAATGATTGATGGAGTCCCACACACATCTGAGAATGTGGCAGGTTGGAAAGGTAAGATGTATACCACTACTGCCTATATCCCACCAGCGGGGTGGAAAGTTCAAAGAAACCTGTTCTCTGGGGTTGCAGTCCTTTCTCAACCCTGGTCTTGCTCAGGTGCTGGCAGCGGGGACAAATCTTCCTGTGCTCTTATTTATAAATGCTTTTCATCTCCCCTGTCCCTATTTACAGCTTGTAATGAGCTGTTTTGTAATGGTGATCCTCACTTTTCTAAAAGTGGGAGTAAACTGCTAGCTAGGCGTAAAACTGAGATAAGGTGTGAGGCAGGCGTGGTGACTCCATCTTTAACTCTGCAACAATTCAGGGATGATTTATATTTTGAACTGTCACTATACAGTTTACAAGGGAAAAGTGTGAGTAAAGATTGAGATTTTCCTTTCTATAAATTGCAGAAGAGTGAGGGGGAAGTGACAGATCTCATTTAAAAACCTTATTGAAGTAGCCGTGTTGAATGATGGTGCCATTGCTTGTCTCTGCGTCTCATTGTCATAATGTAAGCCCTTTAATAATTAGAAGAAACCACAGAAGTCAGAGTAAAGTACAGCAGATCCAGAAAGAGCTGGAAACTTAAGGAAGAAATAAAAAAATATATTAAAAAAAAAAAACAAAACAACAATAGACATGGGCTGGAGAAGATATTTTATTTATTTGTTACTAGTAGTTAAAATGACGTACAAAATGCTGGGAAGAAAATACTCCAATTCTATTGAGTTACAAAATAATTAAAACTTCATTATAAACCAAGTTTTGCTTTGTGAGACTGAGCATGAAAATACTGCAGCCTTAGGTTATATAGTCCATTGTTTTTAGAATAAAGCAGACATTTAAATACATATTGTTGTTGATATTAAATATCTCGTATAATTGTAACTTAGCAGAACTTTCTTACTCTCAGGCAATAACTAGCAATTCATAAAAGTTCTTTGTATAAAATTTATATATTGGTGGGGGGGATCTGCCTCAAGGGGAATTCCGTCGTGATCTATGCACGGGCTGTTTTGGAACATAAAGGTTTGTAAAACTTTAATCAATTTTCCTTCAGAATGTTAGCCTAATCTTCAATGAAGCAGTCTGTAATATCTGAAGCTTTGCTTAACGGCTAAGGGTTCAGGGACATAACAGTCACTGTAAAAGACAATGGGAGTTTTGCTGTCAGCTTCACACAAAGAAAAAAAATCATTCTTTAGGTGTTCCCATTTCTTGAACAGAAACCCTAGCTATTATAAAACTTTCAGTAATGACTGAAATTGGCTCTTTCCCTTGCAAACCAACTCAAAAACTAATTTAAAGGAAAACAATCAGTGAAAGAGGATCTGTATTAATAATAACATTAAATATCCATATCTTTCTGTTTTACTATTCACATTCCACACAGTGGAAATCTACCTCCTGTAATTCCAGATTTTAAAATTGGATTTTAAAATCCTTGAAGAAATGTGTCAAACCTGCTGAGTGAGAGTACACCAGATGAAACGCATTTTAATAATATCAATCAACAAGTTACAATTTCTTGAAAATGCAGACCTCACAGCATTGGATTTTACAGTAACTATTAATTGCAGAGATGCACGATATCACCAATAATTCTGTAACAGTAGGGGTATCAAATATAATGAAGGCTCATAGGATGCATCTGTAACATGCCACATTTTTCCCTTCGGACGTGTCAGTAAGAGCAAAATTGCCCTCCTTGGTGTTCAACGGATGGAAATGCTGTCAAGACAATCACCCTATGGCTGAGAGAGGCATCTGCTGTGATAGAACAGTTACACCAATAGCAGATACGAGAGAGTATTGCTGCTAAATGGGGAAACTGTGTCCTGGACTATCCAAGACCCATCACACAATTAATGTGGACCTAACTCCCATTTCACTCAAATCAGTGATGCCTGGGTTGCTTTCAGGCCCAGGAATGACACTGGCATAGGAACACACCTTTCCTTTGGTACCCCACCAGCTGTTGGGGCCCTTCAGGAACAGACACAGGCAGGAAGGTGTGCAGCACCCTGTGAAGTCTTCAGCACTTGGATGGAAAGTGCTCCTGCAAGGCCAGCACCCAGGACAGCAGAAGCAATCTGCACATCATGAGATGCAGCCAGCAAGACAATTCCCAGGCTTCCCATCAAGGACTCAGGAAAGCAAGGGGACCATGCATGGAAGTGCTGCCACTCAGGTGCAATGGCCCAGTGCCCACCTCACTACACTGACTTCTTTTGCAGGACCTATGCTTTTGCCAAAACCTACAGCCCTGGTCAAGTTTAAGCTCCTGAAGGAAAGAAAAGGCAGGACAACCTCACAGATGAGATTCAATGAGCTGTTGGAAGTAATGTGTCCCTTTTTATGTTTTCCCCCCCCAAATGAGAGGGGCAGTTAGCTCTTAATTTTCAGGAAATTCTCTTTACTTAGTCCAAATCCAGTTTAAATGCAAGTCTGTGGCAAAAGATATAAAAAGAGGATTATTGCTGGCAAAGTTCTGCATCTCTTCTTCAACAAACTGCATGCCTGTGGTGAAGCTAAAATAACAATAACAATGCAATGTTTACTAGTCATGAATGTCGTGTCTTTTGTCTCTTGTGTGGTTATTGCATTTGCAGTCACATGATGCTTGTTTTAATTTTTGCTTTGCTTTTTATGTACTAAATTACTGCCATTCTGTACTTGATCTTGGTTAGCAAGATTTTTGTGCTGTGGTTATGTATTTTTTTTATGTATGTGTGTGAAACAGAGAAGGAGAGAGTTCATATACACACAATGGAGTATGCATACTCACTGTATGTATGTTTAGATACCAAGGACTAAAAGATACTGCATATACATATATATGTAGATATGAAGAATAACTGATATCAGAAATATGAGACATCAAATGGATCTAGTGGCACAAGAACGGCTTTTGACTCATTTAGAGAGCCATTAGAATTCAAAAGTGTATTTATAGCCTTGTATATAGTTTCTCTTTAATTTATGTAATATATGACTAGATATATAAATTAAAAAGCAAAACATAAACAGAAGACAGTATTTCTTCCTCTGTGTCTTCCTATTTATGTATCTTTCCTTTTCTACTCCCTTTTGTACTCTCCCCACCTACTTACTTTGTCCTTTTGCTTTCTAATTTGCTGTAGCTCTGTTTTCCACCCACCTATAGTGACTTTACAACACACCCACATCCCCTCATTCTTCTCCAGACATGGCTTTTGGATTACAGTTATTTTTTTTAAGAAACATGTTACAAACTCTTGATACAGCTGCTATTTTCAGTGGTGGTTTTGCTACACTTTAAACTGCTTTTTGCCTACTTTGCATTTAAGAACAGGTTAATGATTTCAAATGTATTGTGCTCTCACTTTGATGTTTCTCTTAATATGACAAAAGCATATAGCAGTTCAGGTAAACATTAGCACAAGCCACAGCTCCACTTTCCCAGCAAGCAGCAAAAATATGAATATACACTAGGAAACCTAATTCATGACTGCAGGTGAATAGATCTTTTTAAGCTTTCATACCCCTGTT
The DNA here is from genome assembly GCA_013399075.1 of Chloroceryle aenea. NCBI lineage: Eukaryota > Metazoa > Chordata > Aves > Coraciiformes > Cerylidae > Chloroceryle > Chloroceryle aenea. Next base: position 49,325 of record VWZY01006692.1, on the reverse strand, counting down.
AATTTTTTTTGGCCATAGTGAACATTCATAGATTTGCTTGTACACATCCATTTTCTCCCTTACACACAGAAACACACATGCATGCCCTTCCCTTACCTCAATTTTTTTTTCCTTTGTTTTTGAGACTTTTTTTTTGCTAGTATTAGGTTCCTTTTGGTTTTGTCCAGCCTCAAAGGTATGCTAGTTCATGCCACTCACGCTGGCAATGATGGTGTACAGTCATTGCAATCACTACATTTCTCTCAGTTTAGTCCAAGTCAATAGATATACACCGGCATTCCTTAACTCGGGTGATTCTTTTCTTCTTTCTTGGGGGCTGGAGCTCAGGGCAATTAAGTGTAACAGTCATGGTGGTGAATTTCTTGGGCTTGCAGAATGAACAAGACTGGAAGGAGCCTTCTTCTTTACGGACATGCCTGGGGATGTAGAAGGAATTGCACTGGCCATAGCAGAACCTGTTGATAATGGTACGACTGTTGCAGCCTTCTTCATGGATAGTTTGTTTGAGGGGTTGAGTTTTACACCAATCCCGCTTTAGGTATTTGCGCTCTGTGATGTGCAATGCCTCCTGACTAGACTCCAGCACCTCTTCAGCAGGCATTGAGGTGCCTTTTCCTCGTTCTCGATGCCTAGAGCCTGACTGCTGCTGTGTCTGCATTTGCTCTGAATCATTGGGCTGATCTTTGTCAGGAGGAGGAATAGCACCTTGAGATCCACGATTCCTCTTTCTCCCCTCCGCTATCGGTAGCAGAAATCCCATCAGAAGGAGCACAGCACCAACGGCATACAGTGGGCGGACCATCCTAGGTGGAGGAAGTTGAAGGAATAAAGCACAGTTGTGGATTTCAGATATCATCAACAGAAGGCAGGTATGCAGTAAATTTTCACTCCATGAAAGAAATGTGTGTGTGTGCACACCCTTATAAAAGATAAGCATTTAACCTTTACCCGCTGGAAAGCTGTTTCCAAATTACCAAATGATAAAAGCTTTTATATACAGAGATTGGAAGTCAGAGGCTAAAGTAAATCCAAACAGAATTTAATTTTCTGTATCGTCTTTCTCCAGCTCTTTTCTCCATTTATATTACTGTAGTTAAGAGTTCATTCCCTTCTTGTAGGTCACTGACATTAGAAAGGTTCCTCCCGATTTAAGATCACAGAAGAACAAATTTTATGTTATGCCAGGATTTATGTGACATACCGTTCTATAACTTCAGAAGACTAAGCTCTTTGATTCGGGAGATCTAGTCTAGCTATGTGATCCTTAGTCTCAGAAGTTTATACAGCTTCTTGCATAATATATGCTATATCCACCTGTTGTCTGCATTTCAGCATCCCAAACTCTGTCACACTGCACCTCTGAAGTGGTCCAATGTGTCTGAGTGTATGATGCTTAAGGCAAGAGATGTGCAACCAGACAGACAACTAATATAAAAGATTATTTAAGCATAGGTTAAAAGAGATGCATCTGTTTATTTCAAATTACACTGAATCCTCAAAAATTATACAGATGCAGTCACAGTGTTAAGAATTTTTGAGATGTCTGAATTTTATTCATTATATACAGCATGATACTGACAGAACATATGAGGACAGCAGAGTTTCACATATATGATATTAAGTACCATGTAGTTTGTGCACATGAAAAAAAAAAAGAAAAAAGAAAAACAAAAACCAACAACAACCAAAAAAACCTCACAAAAAACCAACCACTTCGAGAAGTACAGTAAATGGAGACTATCAGGTTCTTCAAAACTGCATCCCTGCTCCAAACTTGGATGGAACAGCCTTTCTTGCCTTCCTTATTCTGCCATTTGCGCTGCCTCCCAAAGCTCAGAGTGCTTTTGGCTTCTCAGTCAGTTCAAGACACCAACCAGCCAGGAAGAAACTCATCAGTTGTCAGTTTTCCCCCTTCCAGAAATACCGTGGTCTCCATTTTGTTCTGGAAAGTCAAGGATGTGGCAGCAAAACAGACACAACAGGGAATGAGGCTCTCAGGGGACCTTCCCTATAGGAACTTGGAAGAAGCCACCAGAAATGAGCAACGGCTTGCAAAAAAAAAAAAAAAACCACCATGGAACAAGACCACTGAAAAGAGGCACATGCATTAAAAAGGGGAAGAATTGTCGGGGAAAAAAAAAACAAACAACAAAACAACGGAAGAATTTGGTATCTTCTACCTGCTTGGATTCCTGTAGTTGTATCCCTCTTTGACTTATTTTATCAGTTAGGCACAAATTAGTGTTTGAACTGAAGAGTCCTGCTTGTGTCATTGCCCAAGAAACATGTGAAACTAAGGGCACTGTCCTAGACCGCTTTATCCACTCAGCCTGAGACCACACAACTAGCCAGGAAAGCAGCCAAATGCCAATGCTGTAAGGGCCACCTAGACACTCAACAGAGGCTGCGGGTAAGTACCGTTTGCTGTAAAAGATAACTGTTAATTTCTCAGTTACTAGGTCTTTCCAGTCATACAGAGGAAATAAGTGTTATGTTATGATGTTCAAAATGTGTTTCTCACTAAATACACCGTGAGAAGAATTACTGGAGTCGAAAAGTTTTGTAACAGGGGTTCCACTGTATTTAGGGATTTCTGTGGATCTAATATTTTAAGTTTCTCTACAGATTGTTAGAGCACCTAGAGTTTATAATACATATAATAAAGATACGCATTCATTTTATTAATTTATGTTTATGTACCAGTGTGTCCTATGTTTGGCAGAAGCTTCAGGCTTCAAGCAAGGGCTGTAAGAATGATGCTGTTGCCGACTCCAACAGACAACTTGGAAGAGCTGCTTTTAGTATCTAAACAAAAAATGGTACAGAACATGCAATTTAATAACCTTAAGGCTCTTACATAGAACAAAGAAAAAGTCAGGAATTCTGACTGCAGACTAATGCAGCATAATTTCAAGTGTCACCTTGGACTTCACATTTGCTGTTTTTTCCCCATTTCTATTATAACCTGAATATTATTTAAGCATGTTTCTTTTTAAATTTAATTTTGTCTTTAAAATAATTTAAAAGTTATAAACCATTGTTTATTTCTTCAAGAGACCAGAATGACAACTTCCAAAACTATTCCTATTTCTTCTGTGACTGTATACCAGTGCTGTATTTAGAGAGTACTCAAATTTGCACTTTTCTTACTCAACAGTGCCAAAGCCTTAAAAGGGAAAAAAATATATATATAATTATTGCATGCAATTGCACAGAAATTGCTAGTATATAAGCAGTGCCAGGAAACTTCAGGTGTTTGGTGTTTGTTTAGTGCCCAATAAGGGAGTTGAACTTCCACAAACATGCGTATTTCTGGTTACTTCTGTTTCTAAAACTGGTGACCTGCACTTTGCTTTCTGTTTTGTTTTGGTTTTCTTTTTCCAGAAATGTGCAATGGATGGAACAATAAGGTCTAGTCTTGAGGTGTACTTTGGTCCAGAAAAATAAGGTGTATTTTGGGATGGGAATTTGGTGGAAATTTGATGGTAATGTTTACTATTGTAAAATCTGTATCACAGATTTATGCATCTTTATTAAGCTTGTGCTTAACCCCAAGGAAATGCAAGTATATGTTTCAGTATAATTCTAAACTGGGGGAGGAAAGGTAATTTTTCACTGAGTTGGTCTCCAGCCTTTAAGGCAGAAGCTATATTACATGTTCACAAAAAAATGTGATTCAAATGAAAATTATCGACTCAGCAAAAAGATTTGTTATAGTCACTTTGAAAACACACATCTAAAAGTTAAAGTAATCCAATCATTTAGGGCTAAATACAGTTTAAACACAGTCTCACAGAAGAGCCTGTGTGAACTTCACGACCCCCCGCAGCAGCTCAAGCAGGACATTCTTTTAACAGTGATTTATTAAATATTAATTAAGAAAAAAAAACTTAAAAGAAATAATACAAAGGAAAATGAGGTGGTATGTCCCAGTAAAGTAGGCAGCCAAAATGTAGAGCAGGCACTATGCACCACCTCTGGTCCCAAGGCAATACATTTGCTTATGAGAGAAGACAACACCTCTGCCTGCTTACATTAGGAACTAGAGTGGTTCATCCATCTAGGAATTAGTGCCTGTGAATGTTTTTTATTACTTAAAAAAATACATACTACAGAAGAGTACAAGTAGCTAAATCAGTACTACCACATCCAAAGTTTTACCAAAATGAAATGCCTCATGAAGTAAATGTGGTTTTTCCCAGGTCACAGCTATAGCTCTGCAGACGTAATAACTCTGGAGCTTGGTAGGAGCTGTGAGGAACCAGGCTGTAAAAGCTTATATTACAGATTTCTGCAAAATTTTCAATACTTGATACTAGCTGTTACACTGGCATAACCAGAAATATTTTTGAGAATCCATTTGAGAATCCTTTGAACGAACAGATGACTATAACCAAAATGGTCAATTACCATTTACTTTGTTGAGATCCAGAGAGATCCAACAAAATTAAGATTATTTTTAAAAGTAACAAAATACTTCAAAAACCTATTATTTCCATATTTCACTGCTAAATGAGTTCTACTTTTCATCATCTGTAAACTCTTAGTCCTAAAGCCAAAAGAAGTTTTATTGCTGACTTCAAACAGAAGCAGAATTGGGCCCTAACATTCATATCACCTCATATGTGGTTTATCTAGAGCCTGGGATCTCATAATCTAAAACAGATTAGGAATTTTGTGGATTAATACTAGCAACCATTCATAGAGAAGTGTAAATGCTTTCAGGCTTATTATTTCACACAATTAAGCTGTAATTTTTTCATTTATACATTTTCTGCTATAAACTAAGGATCTCCACATGTCAGTTCATAAACAGAATTTCCCTATGAGTTCCTAGGTAGAGTCAAAAAGTTATTACTGATTTTTTTTCACAAAGCAACTTGTTTAAAAGGACTAGATGGAATCCTGTTTCTGTTGACATATACAGCAAAATTCTCACAGACCTCAGCAAGCCCATAATTTCATCTGTGAACCATATTTACTGGGAAAATATTATGATGAGCCATGGACTCATGTGCTTCACAGAAAACATGAAAAATAATCTTACAAAGACTGGGGCGAGGGGGGTTGAGAAATGTATTTGGTGGGCTTCAAATACCAGCCAAAGAAAGAGGCAACACAACCCTGTGACTACTGAGAAAATTGAAGTGGTTTATGTCCCACAGGATCAGAATAATTCTATGCCTGGCTTATTACATATGAATTGCAGAAATAGTCTTATGTAATGTTTTCA
>VWZY01006692.1:15544-41955 GCA_013399075.1 Chloroceryle aenea | reverse complement strand
TGCCCCGGCCAGATTTCACGGGATCCCGGGGGCTCGTTCGGAGTTGGGCAAATACCGGCGGAGGCTGAGCGTCTTTGCGGACCGAGCACGTGGCAGCCGTAACCGGGTCGCCTCTCAGTTCAGCGGCTGCCCGAAACTTAACCCGAGTCTGCAGCCAGCGCGGGGTTGGGGACATCGACGGTCAGAGCTCCGGGGGCGAGGGCACCTCGCAGCCCCGCAGTGGATCCCGCACCTCCCTCGCTGCCGCCCGGCATCCAGGCTCTTTAGCACACACTCTGGTCTCCCACGGGCTTTTTATCACGGAGGGCTGCGACGCTACCGAAGGACAGAGTCATTACGATCAGGAACAGCCTCTGAAATACGGGTTAATAGTTGGGCTTGCTAATTAAACTGACAACGTTCGTCAGCTGCCACTTCCAGCACGAAGCGAAGCAAAGCAAAGAGAAGTGCCCGACGTCGGACCCGGGCCGTGCAAATGGTGCTGCAAGCACCGTTTTATTTTCTTCTGACTGTCCGTCACGAATTATTGCCTGTGAACCGAATCAGCCCTGCACCTCAGTGACCCAGCCCTGGTAGTCAGCACCCACGTTGGGCTTCTGATTTCACCCGGAAAATAGAGGTTTTTATCGCCCTGGGTTTTGCAGACGGGGAAGACAAGTTAAAATGAAAGGATCTGCTGCTTTAGGGATGCCGGGTCTTGGCAAGATGCCAGGTTTCAGACTCTCCAGAATATTCAGCATCAGCTTGCTTTTTGCTGAGGCCAAAGCATGGCTCCACTAGTGCCAGTTACACGTGTGAGTGCACAGAAAGGTAATCATTCAGACATACATCTAGCAATAACTTGTTATAAAATAATCAAATACCTGACCTGCATCATATAGAAATGCTGCAGAAGCAAGAGGGCAAGCAACCCTAGTGCAGTGGTAGGTGGCAGCATGAGAGAGAAAATGTGTTGGTGTGCAAGGGCCACTGAAATTCAAACACAATGGGGAATAGAAGGATTACTGGCAAAGAATCACAGCAAATGACATCTAGATGGATGGAAGGAGAGGCCTAGGGAATTTTTAGGACTTCTTTGTTATTTTACTCAAAAACCTGTTATTAAAATTAATAGATGTTTTTAATTAACTGAGGTCTTTTGTGATCCAGAGAAAAAGTCACAATTGCCACCTCTCGATACGTTAACAGACTTTATACTCCTTTTACTTTTCTTAAGTAGTTGTAATGTATAGAGAAGGGGTCTACTCACCTCTTCTCTACAGTCTGTCACTCTGCTGTACTGATGTGATGAGGGCCTGCCCCTTTCCCAGGGCATTTGGTGCTGGGGAAGTATTTTCTGTTTATTTTGAGCTCCTGTTGGTGCCTGATGATGGGACTGGCCCTGCATGAGCTTCCAGGCTACTGACCTGTGAGCAAGTTGCCTGTCTGCTTTACTTCTCTGGGAGGTAGTTTATGTGACACTTTGGCATTGACTTTTCTAGATGATGTTACTTCTGGGTATCTATTGCAGAGTAGTCATCTCCACTTGATGCCTCATGCAGTCAAGCATCTAGCCAGAGTGGCTGGTCTGGACTAGATCTCAATCTGATTTAAAGTAAACTAAGAAACCCTTTAGGAAGCATTTCCAGGTGTGGAAGGTGTATAGCCCCCTCAAGACATCTCTCCATTTCTTGTGACTGAATGTTCTGCACCATATTTCCCCACTCATTTTTCTTTCACTCAGTTTAATCCAGAGTGTTGCAAGTAGGCACTAGCATATTGGGTGCAGCAAGATAATTTTTCATATTTCTCTCATTATTGCAAAGTAAAATTATTCCTTCAAGAGTTTGCCTGTTTGTTTGGAAAAATGAACCAGCTGGCTACCAACAAAGTAAATAATTGTAGCTGTATTTGCTTACTTGGACAGAGTTAAGGTAGAAATTAAAAAAAAAATTTTTTTAAAGACTTGGCCAAAAAGAAGAAACAATTATGTCTATTTTTATTTCTTTGTGACTGAAGGAGGTAGAGGAAAGATGTCTTTTTCTATCATTGTTCTTTTAACATCAGGTATCCAGATCATTCCCAGCTTGGAATTTTGTATTCCTTTTACTGCTGGATTCTTTAACAAAACATTCTCTGAGTTTACTCCAACGGTTCTTCTGTGTTGCTCAGACCCCAACCAAAGATGAGGTTCTGCTATCTTCTGCTTAAAAAAAAATACTTCCCATCCTCCTCCTTATCGACACTTGAAATTCTGTTTATGCTCAACAGTGCTGCTAATTTGAGCTGGAATACTGATGGGGAAATTTTACAGAAGTCTTTAGTACAAAAGAAGCCTATAGGAATATGCATATTTTTGTGGTGTAGGTTTGAGATTAAAAGCTTCAGTGACATGGGGTGGTAATGGTGTGTGCTATGAACCTGGCTGAATTCAACTACCCACTTGCTATTGTTTTGTTGGAGCTTTTTTTTTTTATTATTATTTGATTTTATTTTATTTTACTTTATTTTATTTTTTAAAATTTCCTCTCCCATTTCTTGCTGGTATTCACTGTGTGAGTTGTTCTTTGTTTTAGTGGAACAGTAAGAATTGTTTTAAGCTTAAAAGACGTGCTGTACTTAATTCTTGCAGGGAAAAATGTTATTGGGCTGAGCTCCTGTCTGCTACTGCTAACTTTGAGCACTACTCAATATATCCTCACTGCCAGGACAGTTGGCGCCTTATTAAAAGTCTTTACAGAGAAGCCAAAGACTGACAGGGGCCAGACCCTCTTCTTGAGTAAATCAGAATACTTATAATAACTTCAGGGAGATGTAAGTGATTTATGCCAGCTGAGAATCTGGCCCTAATATGCCTAGAAATCCAATGTCTCTCACTCCTAGACAGTTCCTCCAGGTCAGAAGTAAGGCAAGCTGTCCGGGAGAGACAGGGCACATCTGAACTGGTTTTCTTGGTGTTTTGAACTGTTCTGCTAAGGAGAGAAAGGAGCTTCATTTACAGTGCTATGAATCTGGCACCAATTTACAGGGGAAAAACTAAAAGGGTACATAAAACTCAGTCACTGATGACAAAATCTCTAATGTTTTCAGTGCCTTTTGTATGGCAACGGCTTGGGATATTTCCTTTCTTTTGGTAATGCTCAACAAGAGTAAAGCGAAACTGCTCTATTCATGTATTTTGAAGCAGAAGATATGAATGCATGAATCTACAGACCTACCTACCAACATGCCTCAACTTCTTGTTAATATAAAGGTAGTGATGATTTGCTGTGCTTTTTGCCTTTTAAAATTCCAGTGGTGCTTGTGAAAATCTTGTGAAAATAAGGGAGTGAAGTGTGAAGGCAGAAGTTTTCTCCCCAGTGCAACCATAACTTTTCTCATTGCATTTTTGACAGGGTTAGAAGCAAGTGCTGACTTCCACTACAGTCTGCTCATTGCCACCTGCCATCCTGGGAGGGACCTGAAGCTGTCCAGGGGAGGCAGGAGTTGATGAAGTTTGGCACAGTTGTCACCCGATGAGACAGAAGACATTTGAGTTCAGAAATTAACTCTGTGGGATGTACTCTCAGAGTAAGGGGTATTTTCATATTATGGGGACTCTAGACCTTTTTGGTGGTGTACACAGCAGATCTTCCTTTCTTGATGAGCAGTGTAATTCATGACTCAGAGCATAAGCAAGATTATATGTAGCATGTGTTGAACGGACTGTGCATAGAAATGTTCCATCATCATGTTATTGCCCATGTGTGGGAGCATGTTTGCTTTACATGGGATAAAAATCCCCATGTTTTGTCATAAAGAAGAAGCCCAAAGTAATATCCCAAAGTAATAGACAAAAAGCATTATGATAAACCAACATGGAAAAACTTTTCTCACTTTTAATTTCAAACTTAAATAGGTAGACTGTAATAAATGACATAAGATGGGGGAAGAAGATGTTACAGGTGTTGGTTTCAAGATACTCTATTAACATACCAGTCCTATGTTTCTTTTCAGGTACTTGACTGTTTATTCTACTATAAATTATAAATAGGGTAGCTGAACATTATCTGACCATTGTACTACCATATGAATATCAAGCTGTATAAAATAATACCAGAAAAAGCTGAGGTTAGTCTGAATTGAGTTGAATTTCTCATGAAATTTGCCAGAAAAATCAGGCTGGAGCCTAAGAAAATATTATTTGGTACTAGCAAAGTTCCATTTAACTAACAATTTAAATCTTTATATTATTTTATTTTTGGAATTGATGTCTGTGTAGCTGAGCCTCCACCCCACAGCCTGAGAAGAAAGGTTTGTATAATGTTATACTTATTGAGAAAACACTATTTTGGGTTTAAGTTGACAAAACATCAACATTTTTATGTATAGATTCCCATCAGAATGAGAGAAAAATAATCAAGGGAAGATGTTTATTTGTTTGGATTTTTTGAAAGTGAAATATTTTGATTTTTGTTTCTTTGTTTGAAAATACTGCTCCATCTAGAGATATACCTCCATTTTATTCATTAATGTTCAGAAACAGAACACTCAAAATACAAAGAATGAGTGGATCAAGATAAAATCCTGAAAAGTATTGTGGCCTGGTATGTCTGAAAAGCCTTCTTATTTAGCATGTATTACATGTAAAGTCAGGTTGTGTGCTTGTAATGATCTCTGAACCTAGAGCCATAGTCACCCACCCAGCAGCATTCCACTGCTATGTGCTGCAGATATAGAACAAAAAAAATATATTTTCTGGACTCAAAACACCTACATCTAAAATAGAATCCATATGTGACTCTTTTTCAAAAGTGATTTAGAAAAGCTTATTTTATCAGGATGAAGTCTGACTGCTGGACAAATATAAACTCTCACGCCAAATGAGGAAATATCGTTTGTCAAGCTAACCTTTTCATAAGTCTTTTCACAATTGTTGTTGTTGCATCTTATGTATTTGATGGCTGTAGAAGAATTTGCCAAGAAAATGAAAGACATAAAATATCCATGAAATACCCATGAAATACCCTCTGCCCTCATGCATTTACTTTTACTTTTCTTCTGTCTCATGAATCTGCAGGAGGTGTTTGCTGACATGCATTGCTTTCAGGGCAACTCTGGCACAATGTGATACAAGAAGTCACTCAGCTAAGAAAATGGAGTTTGTATGAGCAAAAGAAGCTCTTACAGTCTGAAGCAGTAACTGGACATTATGAAAGGAGGCATCTCTGGAGCTCAGTGAGTTATTTGCTTACATATTTCACACCAGCAATACAACAGCTATGAAATACAGTTAGGCTGCAAAACCAAAAGACTCCCTTTCTTCACCTTACTGCATCCCAACATCTTAGACAGATCACATACACTTTTAAGACGTGTATAGATGCCTCATACACAGTTCTGGCAGAACAGTCCTTTCTTGCTATGATGAAAGGGAGTTTGTTGTTTCGTAGACACCTGTAACTCGGGATGTTACCTGGAAGGGAAGAGCTTTCTCCTCCCTGCAGTGGGGGGGCTTCTGTGCAACACCTACAGAGCATACGATGTCAGCCTAGCAGGTAAGGTAGGTAGCTGGAAGTTAAGAAGTCAAGGCATTTTTCCTGACTCTGCCACTTACTGCCTACAGCAGAATAAAAAGGAACAAGAGAGGCAATAGAAGTATTTTATTATGTAAGAAGACTTGCAAGGCTTTTGGTTTGGTTCTATCCCATTGCCCTCTTTTAAAAATTGAAATCTTATCTGTTCTTTTTGCTTTTCCTGGCAATATTTGAGGAAAACCAGAATACCAGATAAAAAAGTAACTTTGCTGGAATGAAAGAGCTTGAAGCTCTTTTTTTTTTGGCTGAGACAGCAAATTATTCAGATTGTGTAGAATTTACGCATTTTATATTTGTAATCCAGTGTCACCAAAATGGCTCATGTGTTATGGGAAGGAAGGGACTTGTTTTAACTGTTATACTGCTCCAGCATGGATTAGTCTCCTTTTCAGAGTGAATACTAACACAAGTGGGAAGAAACAGACCTCTTCCTCACTGTGTTTTTTTATTTAGATGGTCTCTATGTCAAGAAGAAGAGGCGTAAGAGGCACAAGTGCACCCCGCCCCCAACCTTCATCCTTTACCTGGTTTTACTCACACTGATTTTCTCTTGACTCTGCTTCCCCACCTGTACAACTGCAACAAGGAAGAGAGTTTTCAAAGGAGCCAGAATCATTACAGCCTAAATCCTTAAAGCTGGTTTGCTACCAAACTTCCAATGAAATAAGCACTTAATAAGAGGAGTTGAGAGTTTGATTTAATCTAGGAAGATAAATCATATTTTTTTAACTTTCACCTATTTTGTGCTCATTTTCTCATGCATCCATTTTGAAATTTCTAAGAGCTTTTAATGGGGAAGAAGATGTCTAATGTCTGTAGTTCTCCACAAAAAAAAAAAAAAAAAAAAAAAGAAAAAAAAAAAAAAAAAAAAAGAAAGATATTTCCAGTGAATAAGCCAAGTTTTCACTGTTGTGGACAAAAAAATATCTAAAGGCGGACAAAGAAATGTTTAACCAGTTGTGCTTAGCTAAAAGAATTGCTAAAGATAAGGCTCCAATTTAGCAGTCTTTGTTCATTTGAATAGCATTTTAACTATATACATAAACGCACAACTATGTATAGAAGTGTTTTGCTAAGAAAGGTGGACTTGTGTGCATGCTTCCTTTTTTTGCTAAACTTAGATTTGGACCCAAATCCTGCAGGGACTTTCCAGATGCTTGACTTTTCAGTGGGACTATTCAGAGTATATAAAATGAAGCACACACAACAATCCAAGAGACTTGAGTCAGGCAAACCTTTCTAAAATACCCCAAAGTAAGTTATATATATCTTTTCCCTGTTAAACAGCATTCTAGCTGATGTGCCTATTAGAATGTTAAACTTTACAAACTTAAGAATTAAAAGAACAATACAATAATAGTAAAATACAAAAATAGTCTTTTTAAAAAAAAAAATCTGTATGGTTACCAAAAATTTACTCTTTCAAAAATTGCCAAAAAAAATCACTTCTGGGAAACTACAGAGGCAAGCCTAGGGCCAAATCTCTTGTCTTGATATTTCCAACTGCTCTGTTTTGCTTCTTCTGTTTCCTTGTCAAAAGTATCCTGTTTAGCCTGTTTGGCTAAGGGCGGTTGGACATTTATTCATTGATCTTTCCCTTTCTTACAGTATCTTGAATTTTAATTAGCGTTTTTCAATCCCTTTTCCTTTATTCTCTAAACATAGCTACCATAGACATCACTCTTACCTTTCTGTGGAGCTGTTCAGAGCCATGGAAGAGCTGTCACCTTATGGTCTGGGAGTAACCACACCAGCCAGTCGTTCTCCATTAGCTGCTTTCATTGGCAGCTTGATTAATATTTTTTTTCTCTTTCTTTTCACAAATAACATGTGATTCTAAGTGCCTGGAAAAGTGTAAAATCATTTGATGTTAGGAGAGATTCTATAAATAAGCTCGGGAGCAATGCTCTAGGTGTTTGTAATTAATCAGGCACCAAACACTTGGAGCTTCTGGATGCACTTTTAAAAAGTCTAAAAATGTAAACAGTTTTCTTCCCCTCCACAGGAAGTCTTAACGCACTAAAGACGTAAGTGAAGAAGTTAAATTGCAAGTGATCAAATCAATTACACTTCAGATCAGACTGTGGCAGGGCTTTTTGGTTCCCAACCAGATGGAACTAAACTCCTTGTGAAGGATGTATTATTATTTCTTGTCAGGTTTTCAAAATGAACATATGAATTCACAGTAAAAAATACATAGTTTTCCTTTTGAATTATATAATAGAACATTTAGAGGAAAGAATCCTTGGGGGCTGGAATGACCAAAAGCTATCAGACACATTAAAAAAAGAGAAAAAAATCCTTGTAGCTATTTTTTGTTCTGATCCGACCAAAGGGAAAGCAGATACAAACTGAGTATTTTCCGGCATTGTGAGGCAAAGAAGAGATCCTCCTTTTTAATACAGTAAATTCTTGCATTCAGAATTTATGACTTCATTTGGTTAGCCTTTCCTGTAGGGTGAATTTTTTCCTGTAGGGTGAATTTTTTACATTGAAACAACTATCGTGATGTAAAAAAGTACCAGAGAGAAGGTACAGAGTTTTTTATCTTGCTGTAGTAAGTTGAGATAAATCAGGGTGAGGGCACAGGGTATCTGGAGGAAGAAAGCACTTTTTTATCTGATGGAGATAGGACAATGTGTTTAGAAAGCCTCTGTACATTAGTGGGGTGGTGACTACCACAATCAGGGGTAACAATACCTCCTTCCTAGGTAGAGATAAAACAGTAGAACCAAATGTGACTTCTTTGTTTCTAATTTAGAGAAGTACTTTGTAAGACCAAGTACTTTTACCTTTTAATACCTCCAAGCTGTTTCTTTTATCTGTGGTCCAGATCCTTCTCTCTTTGAGCATCCTGCCACCAGCTTCTGGAAAAGCTTTGAAATCTCCTTCAGTATTTGTCTCTGCATATTTTAATGGGGAGAATTCCACTTGACATCACCTTGAAAAGAATTATTCCTGCTGGTGTGGAGACAAGATTGTGTCTTACCTTCAAAACTGAAAATGTTCATAACAAGACAACTTGCTATGAGGAGTAGTCCTGTTAGTAGCATTAATAAGGTCCCTTTAGGATCATTGGAGCTCTTGGTCAGCAAACCCTATACATGACAATAATTGCAAGCCCAAATTTATCAATTTGATGCTAATAATGAGAAAGGGAGTTGGGTTTTTAAATGCTCCCTTTTCAATAGATGCAAAGTGATCTGAAGATATTTTTTAGGTTACTAGAATAAAGAATGCACAGTCAAGTAAATGAACTCTTGATAATTCCCAAGTCTTGCTAAATGTAACAGTATTCCAGGGTAGCAGCTAAATACATGTAATTTTCCTAAAAAAAAAATAAAATAATAAAAGTGAGTGTAAGAAAGCTGGTATTTCAGCAAGCAGGAAAGAAAATACTGTGGTACTGGAGGCATTCAAACCTGTATCTCCTGCACCTCCAGAGGTGTAGCCCCTTAGCCATGAGGCAGGAGCCTATTTGTTCAACAGTTCAGGAAACAAATGAAGATGGGGAGCCAAACCAAGCCATCTACTGGGGAGGGTTAGCTAGATCCCAGGTGTTACTTTGTCCTACCTCATGTTCACCCTTCCCTACTAACCACTAGAGGACAAATTTGTATTACTTCTTGATTCCTTTCTCTTGTGCCATTAGAGCTTTGATTCTTTATCCATACCTCTTCTAAACACTTTATTTTTGTTAATTAAACTGTCTACTTCTTCTATGCTATTTTGTGCAATGTCTGGTCCTGTAGATGTGTGTGAGGTGGGTCCTTATCACACTGATCCCCCCAGGGAATACAGGGAAGGAACCACCAAGTTTGCGGATCAAGGATGGGTTTAGGACTGAGATAGATGTAGAGCAATGCAGGTTCACCAGGTTTCAAACAGTCGTAGGCATGCACAGAATAAGAGGTTTACGTGCCTGAGGTACATCACCGACAAGAAAACATAGACATGTATAGACTTTAGATGTCTAAGGAATCAGGCAGGTTTGAGGATCATGTGTTTGCACTTTGATACTTGTATTGCAGACAAGTCCGATGTGGTCACTTAAGCCTTTAGTGGAGCCAGCCCTCAACTGCTTTGCAATTCATCACCCTTCTGTTAATTGGAAGTAATTCCCAGGTTTTGTAAACCTTCAGATCAAGCACCTCAAGATACACGACATAATAGATACAAAGTGGTTTTAATAAACAAACAATATTTTAGAGGCAATATATGAAGGTCTTATCTTCAAGTTTGTGGGTAATTCATCTCCTTTTAATGGCTTATAGGTTGGTGCTGAGAACATAAAAACACAGCAGGAAACAGCCAGTATAGTTAGAAATTAGGATATAGCCTAATATCAAGGTATTTTAAATTGAAATAAATGTATGTAATTCTGACACATATTGCTTGCATGCTGCATAACTTGGACTCATGAGAGCCCCTGAAGACAAGTCTTCCAACACCCCATAACTTCAGACTCACAACCATCAGAAAGGCTGCAGCAAAAGCTGGAGACGCTATAAGGGGAATGGCTGGAGAAAGCTATAAGGAATCCAAAGAAGGGCAAACTTTTCTGCTTTTTTAACTGTGTGCACACATTAATGGCTCATGAAGCGACCCATATGGCAGTTGGGTGATAGGGTTGTTTGGGGCTTTAAGCAATAGCCAGGGTCTATGCATAACTATGACAGCAATGCTTATCTGCTATAACAATGACTTTTAAAGAACTTACTGTAATCAGTTATGACAATTTTTTAAATTCATAAATTGTTTATGCAGTATTAAAAATAGGTTTCTTACTTCAATTGCAGTAACACAGCATTAAAATCCATAAATCTTACAGCTGTTTTACTACGCATTGGAGCCACTTAAAGTTTTGTAATTGAGTCAGTCACTGGTTGCAATGTAGTTCAAAACAAAAGGGGAAAATCAACCAATGATGAATTATGAGTGCTTCTCTGGATCACCTGACTCGTTCTTTCCCGAGTCTGTTTTGCCCATTTGGAAATGTAAAATGTCACAGTGTGGTATTTTATTTCCCAATGCAGAAAGGTGTTCTATGTTAGGAAGATGAATCAGGACCACAGTTCCTCATACAGGCTATCCCACTGGAATTTTATCCACTTTTAGAAGACTTTGGGTTATTAGAATGTAGATAACATGCTGAAGAACTGCTAGGGGATTTTTCTTGTTTCTCAGTATAAAGAATTAATTAAAGAGGCTAAGATTGTGTTCTACATCAAAGTCATATGCACCTTCTATGATCTAACAAATAGTAAGATGCCCAGACCTAAAAAAAACCTGTTGTCTGTAATGGAGATCTTTGGTGGCTCCCCAGAAAGTTACATTGTCATATGGTGGTTATATTTGGAACAAAGAGCTGGGATAAAAGTAGTCAGTATTCATACATTTAAAATAAGGGCTTAATGGTCTATAAATGAATGACACCAGTTAGTGAATGAGGGAGAGTTTGAGATTAGTAGCAAATAGCACAGTATTTTTCTTTGTTTCTCCTTTGTCCTTTCTCCTTTGCCTCACTCAGTTTACAATGAAATTTAGCCCCTGACTCCCACCACTGTTTTTCTTGGAGAGCAGAATAGGATGAAGAAACACAGTGATTAAATGTAAAAGACACCCATGCATTGCAATAGGAGCTGCATTCCATGTGTTTTGGTAACAGGAACTATAGGGGAAAATAAAGAGGTGACTCAGGTCTACATAATCTTTAAAGTCTGAAGTAATTCTCAATTCCTACCATCTCTGATCCCTTCCCCACCTCTGCCCCACATACCAAAGTAGACCTTGTTAGTCAAACAGGAATTTTTTTTAAGATCTTTTAGTTCCAATTGGTAATGCTGCTGCCATGACACACACATCATTTAAAGTTTGTTATGTTCCCATGTGTTGAACACATGGCTAACAGCTATTCTAACCATCAGGATCCATGTAATCACAGTGAAGCTGTTAGCAGCATAAATAAAGCACACATGAACTGATACTACATACTTCCTCCTCATAGTGAATTAGAATGATAAACTGGAGTTCAATGCCATTCTTCACCTAACAGCAAAAGGCTTGAGTGTGGTAGTCCTGGACCATGCATCTACTTGGAGAATTACTCATTCGACCCTTTCATTGGCTCATATTTGGAAACCTTGGATCAGGACCCAATCCTGTGCCAGTCAGGCATATTTGTGGTTCATGGGGCTGTTCATGATGGCAATTCCACTCTCCTCTTCTACATTTCCTTTTAGTTTTTATTTAGTTTGCATGTACATAGGTCACCATTTGTGGCTGAGCACTTTAAGGAGGCTTGTCATCTTTGCTTATGGTTGGAATCTATCTTTGGCTCTAGGCACCATAAAGAGACAGACCTCTTAAGGGACACAATAATTCTTTATTTAAAAAGAAGACTTATTATTGGAGGTAATTCCTGAACATGAGACTTACTTAAGAGTGTTGAAGGTAATTGCATGACTTCAAACAAAACCGAATTTGTAAGTATATGCAAATGTTTATATGTGGCAATGGATTCACAACCATTGATGATTGTAGTCATCTTTCTGCCTCAGTGTAACAGATGAAGATATGCTTCATCATATGTTGAATAAATAAGCTTGAGATCAGCTTTACTTACAACCCTCTAAGTGCCTCTGAAGACTCTGACATCAGATTCCCACAATGAGTTCCAAGTTTCTTTGGTTTGCTCATGAGCTGCTGAATAGATTAGTGCCATGGTTTTGTTAGGTGAATGCAAATGTGCCAATAAAAAAAGCATATCTCTATTTCCCCTCCTAAATAACTAAGTAATTGTTTTTATATTACTTTCTTCTGTGGCTTGACATCTTTATATTCTTTACCACTGAGTTTCCTGCAAGACTGTATTATCTTTTTTTAAAGCATATGCTTTTGTGTGGGTGGGTGTGTACACACAAACACGCACACACCTACAGAGTAAGTTTTATGTCACAAATCAAACACTAGAATCTGCTCAGTTACACAATGGTTTTGTTTTTTTTAAACTAGTCATAAGTATTTCTTTACCAGACACAAACAGCATTGCATGGCAATACACTTTATTTTGCTTCTTTCAATACACTTTATTTTGCTTCTTTCAAGCACATTGTGTCTCAAATATGCTAGAGGTAATTAACACACTTCTAGATTTCAAATATTCTTAAAAGGTTTTAATTAAACGAAAATTCTAAACAACAATAGCAATATACATGCTCCCTAATTCACATTCATCATAAATGTAAAAGGGTGATTACATCTGTGGTAGATGAGCAGCTGTTAACATTCTTGTAAATACTGGTTTCGTGAACTCTTAGTTGGGGGATAGTTGGTATCTTTGTCCATTGATTCCAAATGACCAGCACTGTGATGATTCTTTACAAAAAAAACCCCTATGTATAAATGTTTGCAGTGTTGTTGGAGCAGTAGGGAGGACAACATTCTTCCTTTGTTTTGTGGGGTTTGCTTTTTTTTGTTTTTTAATTAATATGGGACTACCAATCCCAGTACAGAAAGGCAGCTCTACTATGAAACGGAAATTAGAATAATTAATCTCATTATCATGGTGCAATAACTATATTTTATTAAAATTTCACAACACTGCTGTTGAGTCTTCCTGGCGAAACACTCAAGCTGCCTGATGGACTCAGCAGACAGCTGCTCATTGTCATGCATTTGATTTCTTCCAGCAGACAGTTTCTGTAAGATGCATCATTGTATTGTGTAGTGCAAAGGTGTTTCATTTTGTTTTCTTTGCTTGCATTTAAAGACAAAAACTCTGAATTGTGTAGGTTTTCCTTTGCCTGCTCTGTGCAGATCTATCATAGACAGAAGGGCAACTCCTCAAACCCCACCAGGGTCCCAGGCAGCCACTGCAGATGCTTGTGCTGGTCAGTTTGCAGGGCTGGATCACCACAACTTCACTCAGGGGATGTGGTGAGTTAAAGTGCTGCATGAAATCAGATGTGGCATTTCTGGTACTGTTAAGAAAGTAATACTTCTTTGCCTCACCCTTTTTAAGCTCCTCATTAACTGTATGCACCAGTGTGCTTGTCCTTACCAAAAGCTTAAAAGTGAATTGCCTTCATAGTTGCTTCATTTTTGTGATTAAAATGGATTATACTGGAGTTAATAAGGACAGAATATAGCTCAGATTCCTTTAAAAGTATTGATAAGACAGATGAGTACCTGAAGAAACATTAGTTTTTTAATAATGGAAATCTAGCCTCTGACCAACTGGAAGCCTTGGGGCAGCACCAGTAGCTGGCTGTGAGGCTAGGTGGGAGGAATGGCCATTTTGCATACACTAGGCATCAACAGGTTCTGATTTCAGATTCATGCCATGATACATTTATTTTTTTCTGGTTTTGGAGACAACCTTTGTAACTGAAACTCTCAATGCCTGTGTGAAGACTAAGAGGAATAAAAATAAAAAGAGTAAGCTTAAGAAGCAGAGAACACAAATTCTCTTATGTGAACAGCTGGAGTATTCCATCCCATTCCTGGCACTGGCTGCAGAAGGAGCTCTGTGATTCACACAAACTCCTCAGTTTTGTGTCACATGTGTGTATAAAACTCACTGCATTGCATACTATTTAGTGTTCTCTTCCAGATATTCTTTTTTTTTCAGGAGGAAATATGATGAAAGACACGACAGTTCAGCCTAGAATGTTACAGAGTTTTGCAATCTACCCATAAATGACGTGAGAGGAGCAACTGTCTGCGTACATAATTTATTACAAATCACTAAGTGCTGGGATAGAGAAAGCAAGTGCCATACACAGTCATATTTGTGCCACCCTGTTAACTTTAATCTTATGTAGCTAGGACATTTAGTTTCTCTTTATTTCTTATCTGCTTTTTCCAAGGGGCCATCATTATTTTACTGTGTCTTTCTATAGGATGGGGAAGGAAACTACACTATTTTTCCCTAGATTTGAAGTTCAAAGCTGTAAGCTTATGCCATTGCCACTGCTAATTCAAATACCCCATGCACATGGATTGAAATATTTCCTATGCAACCAGAAAATAACAAAATTTTAGGCAATTTTATATTCTCATCTTTCAGAAGGGGAGAGCTCAATTTTCTCTAATATAAAACTCTTCAACCTCCTAGGGGCAAAAAGGCAATTTAAGCTTCCCTGAGCAACTTTAAGAGTAGCGATAGCTACCAGCATTATTAGAGTAGCACTGTTGTTCAGAAGATCATCAACTGTAATAACCTTCATATCCTGGATTTAAATTCAAAGGATGTTGAGACAACCTTATTAACACAGACAAGTGTCTTCATCTTCACTTACTGTAATCCCAGGGACACATAATTTAAGCATGTTATAATGCACAAATGCTGCTGTTACTAAGACAGAGAACAGCAGAGGAGATCATTTCCATTGATGATCCAGTGCCACTGATATAGAGGAAAGATGTGCAAGTGTTCAGGAAAGTTGTGGACATGGAATGATTAAAACTAACAGAAAAATATTCCAAAGGGTAGAGTCAAAAAGAAGTTCTTTAATTTTTAAATTTGCACAGCAATAACAGAGACAAATGAGCCTCTGAAATATTTTGGAAAATGTCACTTTGCAAACCTTGTAGATTGCTTAAATGTTTATTAAAATGGAACAAAAGCCAAAATTCTCTGGGTAAAATAAATACTTTGTCTTTGCTAAGTAACAATATTTGTGAACAAAACATAAAACTATAATTTTCATGTGTCAAACATAGTAACATTTAAGATTAAATGCTGGAGTCAGACTGGGCATTTTTTTACATCTTCCTATTTACAAGCTGCTCATTAAGACCAGTTACCTCACATTAGCTATTAAAATGACTAACATTTTTAAAGTTTGCTCCATGGCTAAAGTAAAAACAAGAGAAATGTCTTTTTACCATAACTTAACAAAAAGCAGAACTGTATTTTTGTTATCTGGGAGAACATACCATTATAAATACAGCTGGTTTTCATCTACAATTATATAAATAATACACATGCTGCCATTCACGAGTATTTTAATAGATGATTATATATAAAGCAATATTACGATCTAGCAGAGGATGGCATGAATTTTCATCATTCATTTTTATTGTAATTATTCAGGACCCTTGTCTTCATCTGAAAAATGTGGAACAGACTTCTTTGCTACAACATTATCCAGTCGCTGTCCTTGCAGATATGGGTTCACACTCTGAAAAAGTTTAAAATGATAATTTTTTATACCTATAAAATAATTTATACTTATTAAGAACAGGGAAACATATAAAAGGAAGTAGTATTAGTGGATATATTTATATATTTCTTATCTGTCACATACTTGCAGACTAAAGAAAAATAAAAATATTGCTCCCAGGGTGTAAATCCAATAGTCAATCAGTGATTTGTTTTCTAATATATTTCTGTGTACAAAAATATAATCCAATCCACTAAAAAGAATAGAAGTGAAGGAGGAATATTGAGAATATAGGACAGTCTGAATTAAACACTGACTTTTTGCTTCTCTCCTCCTTTCCTCAGCTCAGCAGAGGAGCATCAATCAGCAAATCTAACCTCCTAATTCTTGAGGCAGGACAGAACTTGACAGACAAGTACAGCTAAGCTTTAGCTTAAATCGCTAGCCTCTGATAGACCTTTTGCTGGGAGACAGGTTTGATACCATGATACCTTTTTTGACCAAAGTCTCTTCTTCAGCCCATCTCCTCTCCAGGAAACCCCTCCTCACTTCCTCTCTTGATGTCGAGATAAAAAACTTCTGGCACAGAAGCAGAGCCAAGAAAGATTTTGGCATAGGAAATGGCTCTTCTACCACTGCCAGAACAAGGGAATGCTGGAAAGAAGATCCCCAGAGAGTTTAACTTCACTTTGTGCCATGCAAGCAGCACAATGTGAGACTGAAGATGAACAGATTCTGTCTCAAAATTGTTTGGAGATCATAGTAATGTAGCAAGCCTATGCTTGAATTTTATCTATACCCATGGAATAATAAGTATCTACTGTATTTGCAAGTATCAAGCCGTTTAGCGGAGCTTCAGAATTAAATTAAATATTATTTACATCTACTTTCTGGCCTTTTACAATGTTAGTGTAAACACATTTCGAGTATATACTTTCTCCTTCACAGATACAGACAAGAATTCTAGTGTGCTGGATTTTGATGCCAATAAAAATTGTTTGCCTCAGGACAAACTTAGGAGGAATGCAAATTTTCCAGTATCTCCTGATTCTTGTCAAGCAGGCTGTATCATAGAAATTACTTCTCTTGAGGTATTTCTATGCTTCTTTGCTTCTTTCACCAAAATAGAGGAGTTCAAAACTACACACACACAAAGCTTTTAAAATAGGCAAGACCTTTTTTTTTTTTTTTTTTTAAATATCCCAAGTAATTGTCAAATCTCTGGAAAAGATTTGGGGGGTTGTCTATCTTCGAGTTTAAGCCCTGGGGATTCTCCAGATTTGTAGACTCTATCATTAATACTTAATCATAGCATAGAGCAGCCCTTTTGCTTTCTTCTATTGTTTTTTGAGTGCTTTGCCTGCTGCAAGTGAAAACATAAAAATATTAAGTTCCAGAAATGCATGTGGAAAAATCTTTGAAAATAAAACTAACACTAATTTAATGCTTTAAATTGTTAAAAATAAGACACATGTAAATGATTTGTTTGTGTTTGTTTAAAGAAGTTCTGTTTAATGTTAATTCAGTGAAATTCGGCTGTTGCATAAACTTCTAAGAATTATTTGAAGATTCTTAGGAAGATTGACTGGTTTTTGTTTTTGTTTGGGTTTTTTTTGGAGTAGTACTTGCTTACTACTTTTTGAAATAAAGTAAAAGAGAATGAGAATACATAAAAATTTGAATCCTTCTCAACCGACAAAAGAAAACACAAACTATAATGCAAAACGTTTGGCTGATTTGACTAAAAAATGTTTAATCCTATACAGCTGTGCTGAACTGAAAGCAACGCAGTTCCTGAGTACCTCTCGACACAGCTCCGAGCCCACAGCAACGTGACTCAGTTATTACAGAAGCACTCTGGGCGTGTTTGGGATATTAGATTCGGGACAGGACTGTGCTCGTGCATAGACACTGAAAAAAGGGGAGAATTGCTAGTCAAATTAGAGGTCACTGCAAAGGCCAGGAAAAAAAATAAAACACCACAACAGCACATGGTAAATACATACCTTTGCTAGATGTACTATGATTATGTGTATGCATGCTTGTACATGTGTTTATATACACACATGCAAATATAAGAATACACACACACACTTAGAATATGTACTTTTGTCAATCCCAGTAGTGCCTCTGTGACTGCTACATTATAGCTTCATATGGATATATTTCCTATCCATAGACAGCCCAGTTCTCCAAAGAGGACTTGCTTTAAACTAAAATTGGGACAACCTGATGCAAAATACCAATCTGTTGACAGAAGCTGTCCTCCCTAAACTCTCTGTCTGTGCAGAAGGGCATGGACAAGTGGCAGGAACTGCAGAAGGCAGGATGGTAATCCAGTCAGCTTTTTGGTTTAAGAAAAATACACTCCACCTCTGACTGCTCTAGGTTACCCTTCTGCTGCTAAGTGAAAATTCTGAATTGTTCATTAAAGCATTAGAAATCATTACAGTATAATTCTCAAAACAATAAAATACTTTAAAATAATAGTTAACTTACCATTAAGTGCCCATGCTAAGAAAATAAATCTGCTGCAAAGCAAGAATCTGATGCTTCACCTCCAAAATTCTGGGCTACCCCTGACCATGTGGCTGCCACATCTCTCTGGCCATTATTCCCTTTGTATTAAATTATGGCAGTCAGCATGCAGACAGAAAATGTTGGGTTTTTTTTTTTTTTTCCCCTCATGTATACATTGCACTAATCCTACTTTAACATGCTGTCCTAGCTATTAATAAATATTCCACATAACTATTTCCAGAGTAAATTCTACTTACTTAGAGATAAAATTAAGTGCCTACCCTTTTTCCTTTCCCACTAACAAACTCAAAAATCAAAGGTAAGCAGGAGGCAGATACTAAGCTCAAGATCATTAACATATGGTTCAACAGAGCTCATTATCAGTGATATGCAAATAGGTAAGAAATCAACTCATTTTCTCCCTTTCTAGCAAAGACTTTAGGTTTGAGAGTTAAATAAATAAATATATTAGTAAATCATATTCACTTATGCTTCAGTTATTTTAAACCAAATTTATTTCATTTACTATATAAATTGTGCTGTCATATTTTGAAAAGCTACTTTTTGGCAGAGAGCTAAACTTTTTCTTCTTGTAAAAAAACATGCCAGCAGCAAAGATAAAGACTTTGACTCTGAAACGGATCATTTTCATAAAAGAAAGGCTGACACTACAAAAAAAAAAAAAAAAGAGACAATAGTTAAGATGGACTCTGCAGAGGTTCACTCTTATATGTAGTTTGCCTTCTTTGTTTCAGGGATGAAAACCCATTTTTGGGTTTTTGACAAGTGGGACACAGAGAAAGGAGTTTATTCTGAGGTAAATCTAAGTATGTATGTAAGTGAGTCACATCCCATCATCTAAAGAACCAGTTCTACTGTCTTTTACACCCAAAAAGATACTTGCATGCACGGGTAGTGGTAAGTTCACTAACTTTTTTTAGTCAGAAACTTAAAATATGTTTTAAAGACATCTAAATAATTTTAAATGCTTTTATGCAAATAGTATCAATTTAAGAAACACAGATAATATAAAGTTTTAAAATTAATGCTCTGCATTGAAGTTCACCTTCTGAAAGCAACAGGCTGTTTAGAGAAATACATCTTGTATTGGTGGACAGTCATGAAGCCTGCTGCAGTTACTTGTCACAGAGATTCCCTGACTTTATGCATGATCTAAGGTATAATGCAGATGCATTATATTAACTCTTCATTTCAACAGTATGATTTTAATTCTTATTAGTACTTCAGATTAGTACTTTACCCTCTTTCTTCTTTTTGGACCACCATTAATCTTCTCAAAGAGTAAATTCTTGCTCTGGATGTAGAAAAAGAAATGCAGCCATCAAATTCATTAAACTTCTTTTAAAATACTACTGTTGTTGTTAAATATTAGCAGGTTTAGAGGGGTGTGTAATTTTACAGGAAAGATAAACCAGAAAAAAATATTTGGATGCTCCTGCTAACATTTTGCAGTTCTTCAGGAGCAGTCACCATCATAACATTAAAAACCCAGTAATTTTCCAATATGTTGCACTATATTCTCATCCATGTTCAGGCAGTAAGTGCTTCATGTACACAGTGGCTTAATGATACAGACTGGATGTAATCACGTAATACATGGTATAAATTCTTATCTATTTAACAAAACACA
Source organism: Chloroceryle aenea (assembly GCA_013399075.1). NCBI lineage: Eukaryota > Metazoa > Chordata > Aves > Coraciiformes > Cerylidae > Chloroceryle > Chloroceryle aenea. Next base: position 22,060 of record VWZY01006692.1, on the reverse strand, counting down.
AAATAAACCGACCAAACAAACCAACGACAACAACAAAACCAAACCAGATTAAATCAAAACAAACAAGCAAACAAACAAACAAAAAGAAAAACCCACCCAACCAACCAACAACCAACCAACTAAAAAGACAGCAGGAAAAAAAGAAAAATAAGAGTGGGAAGGAGAGGAAGCAGGAATTCAACCTCTGGTTCATTTTTCTATACATTTGAGGTGATACAAGATACAAGAACAGGAGCAAAATATCCCTTTGCAATGGATTTTCTAATTCCTTTTGTAAATGGCAATCGGCGTCATTCCTACTGTTTTGTTGTCTTTGCTTATTCACTTCCAGATATCAACACTTCCCAGTGCAAAGTTCTGCTGAAAGGAGTTCAGCGCCAACTCCTCCTTTGTTTAAGTAGTGCCCTCAAATAAAGTTTCTAAAAACCATTTGGTCTATAACATTTTTAATGGAAAACCTTTTAAAAACTGCCAAAAACATCTTGGCAGAAGAGAAAGTTATGATGATGAGAAAGGAGAAAAAACCTCAACAAAACAAGAGAAAAAAACCCTCTGACCATAGTTTACATAAGTGCATCCACATATTGTTGTATTTCATACAAGTAGTGAATTCTAATAAAGTCTGGAATAACACACACATGCTCAACACGTTTTGTTTCAGTTCTGTATTATGAAGAAAAACAAATCCAAACCCTAACCTGAAAATGGAAGGAGAGAAGAATTACATGTATAAAAGCAGAACACTGTATAAACAAGGCCATTAATTCTGCTATAAACAACTGACCTAACATTGATTATATAAATAGAAAGTGTAATTCTAGCACGAGACAAATTCGCCAAACACTTCTACCCTTTCTGCAGCCTTGATATGAGAAAAAACAAACACTTTCAAGTGTTACAACGAAATCTGCCAAAATTGCCTGTTTTGTACTTCTCATGTTCATTAAACCCCAAATTCACAAGGTCTATCTCTTGCCCAACCTCAGTTATTTTCTCTGAGCTGTGCCAAAAGGGAACAGAGATGAAGTTGGCCAAGGGAGACATTTTTAACTAGTCATTTATGTAAACTCACTTTGGGAAAACTTAAATTTAACATTTTAAAGAAGCCCAAAGATGCGTAAACTATTCTTTTTAGGAAACAAAGCACTGCTGAAGCCTCTCTTTATAAACTATTTTACCTTATATTTTTCACAAGAGGAAAAATAGTGTTTCTGAAATGAAAAGAATTTCATGACTCCTGGAACTAACACTTCTGTCACTCAGGAAAATTCCTTATAATTGAACTGTTCCTACTCAGGAAGACTGTATTTTGTTTAGTCTGTTTGGGAATGTTTTAAGACCGTAACTGCTACTAAAGCATTATGTGGAGTGCAAAGCAAATAAGGTTATGGAGCATGAGCTAAGAGTGTACAGTAATAGCAGTTCTGAAAATATGCTCCACTGTGTAAGGGCCTGAGCTCGTCAGCCACCAAAATTTGCCCATAAAATGCTGAGCATTTTCACATCCCACCTACAGTTTTTTAGGAACAAAGGCTCAGATTTTCTCCAGTTAAAGATACGCCTCATATGGAGACACATGATCTGCTTCTACTTTCCCCCTCACTCCTTCATCACACTCTCTTGGCTACTTGGATTAGGGTACTACAGCTTGTGTTTTGGGTGGGAAAAACTAAGAAGTTAAAATTCTTACAACCAACTAACTAATGCTGGAGAGATTTAGCATTAAATCTTTCAGATTTCACTGAAACTTCTTCAAGTCAGTAATAATCAGCCCAGTTGTTCAGTAAAACTAAAAAGGAAGATGGCATTAGCAAGACTACACACTTTCAGACGGACTTTCGGCATTTTTTTTAATGCCATTCCATTTACAGTCAGACCAGGAATATCAAGCATGACAATTTCTATTACACCAAGCATACTGAATTAACCAATCTGTATTGTCTGAAATTGAAGGGCAGACCTACCATAGACCTACCATAACCCGTCCTAATAATCACCATTGCCATTCAAGTATTTAACAATAACAGTTTGTAAAGAAAGATGCACTTAATGTTGCTAGTATAACTGAAGTTGGAATAAAACAAAAGTATCAGTGATTAGTTTCAGGGTTCCATTAGCATTAGGAAGCCAGAGATGGTAACTTCTTTAACAAGGAGTTGAACTTTGTCAAATATTTTTATCCCTGCTTCCCATCTGACTTTCTTTGTACTGTCTTGTACTGTACTCCACTGTAGCTGATAAGCAAAAGTGGCATTATTTCTACCCTTAGAGGGAAATGTTATGCATTGCTTCAGTAAAAAGAAGTGTTGCTGGAAAGCATAGCTGCTTTTAATTTTCTATTTGTACCAATAGTGGTGTCAAAAAACACAGCTGAACTTCCCTCCTCTTTTTAACCCCTACATGTGGTAGTGGTTAACACTTTGGGTTTCAATAAATAACAACTTGCATACAAGTGGTTTTTAGATTTGTATTGTAAATTGTATATTGTAAACTATATTCATGCAAGTCTTTCTGGATGCCAGCAATACTTCTTCAAGCCATCTAAACAGTTAAGTTGGAAGATGTGGAAAAGGTGGTCTCAAATGGTAAGTATCTGCCTCCTGCAAGGAAAAGACTGAACTAAAGGGAAAAAACCCACAGAAATAGTTTCTGTCATTGCACACTAGGGTAGAAACCTTCAAAAGTCCCCCATCTTTCTATTCCCACTGTTCCCTCTATGTTTTCCACATATGAGGATAATAAAAGTCTTCAGGGTTGAGGAGGAGAGTATAAGCCATGCATCTCATTCTATAAGCAGTTTGTTTCCAAGACTTTCCATAGGTCAGTATATTGATATATGGAGATTTGTCCCAAAGACAGGGAACCTCTTCCTCTTTCTTCCCTCCCTCTCCTAACCCAGTATATATTTTATCATTGTTTATATATTTGTATCTTCATATATATTAGCAGCATTTATACATAATATTTAGCATCTACACAGAATCATATACTTTGCTGTATATCCTTATATATTTATATATAAATATATATACTTGTGTAGTATATAAGTATATATATACTTATATACCTATATAAGTATATATCCCTACTACTCGCAGGGTACTGTGGAGGCCCCACAGCTTTATATGCATGACAGTCTGTCACTGAAACAAACCAAGCAACCTGTTCCTTTCCCATTATTCATGAACAAGCAGGGCTTTTTTTTTTCTGACCTGCTAATGTAATTTGGGCTTTACTGTGGTTATACTAAGGAATGCATGCTGGCTCCTTGAGGGGACAAGTCAGTGGGAACTGTAACACTGCCTCAACTTCTCCATGGCAGGAAAAGGCAGGGGAGAAGCTCCCCAGAGAGCTTGTGATCACACGCCAGCTCACACGGGTCCAGGAGACACACTGGCTCCGAGGGCTTCAAACAGTGGTGACAGCCTTGCGCCTTTGCAGCACGCACGAGTCTGTGGAAATGAAGTCTGTTAATACACAACCTTTATTGCCCCTGGGGTGCTTGGTCCAAGCCTCTTCCATGGGAGAAGCAGGAGGGGGCTGCTGTCAGGCAGAGGGGATTTTGGTGGCTGGGGCAGTGGGAGGATGAGGATGAACACATTTACCCACTGGGCAGCCCACAGTCAGTTGTGTCGGTCATTTACAACCTAATCCAGATGACAGTAAGTGACCTAAAAGATCTGATCTACTTTATCTCTCCCTTATAAAGTCTCAAGCAGCTAATTTTTAGAGTGCTTTTTTGCTCTTGTTTTTCCAGAGAGATAAAAATAACAAAACTAGCCAGAAAACCAGATATTGCTGTATTTATCATTTTAATGTGTAGTAATATACAAGGAGGCAACTGGGGCATTCTCCTGGATCTCGACAGAACATTTGCTCATGTACATTACTATCTGTTTCATCTCTAATTAAAAAGATCTGGAGTTGGCTACACTGCAGCTAGATATGATTATGGTTTAGTACCTAACAGTCCATTTTAATCCATGCATGAGCAGTTTTTTCCCCTGCATTAGTACTGATGGATGGAGAAATGAAAAAAAGACAGTATTCACTAATGATCACCTACCATTTGTTAAGTATATATGTTGCTGATGACAACACAGTACATATGCTTGATTCTGAAATATTGCTGTAGGCCGAAGATTTACAGAACTGCTTTTATAGTCTTCAAGATGGTATTATGAAAGTAAAATACTTATGAATAATAAGAAAACTAACAGCATTATCTGGCATAAATTAGAAAGTTCACCATCTGGTGTTTTTAAAATGAAAACCTTTGATGGTAATTACTTAGAATGCAACAAGAGTTTCCAAAATTTGGATTTTTGGCATGATTCTCTCCCAAAATTTAGCACTCACATAAGTAATTAAGGCGATAAATCTTACACTGGTTTGATTATGAACGATGAATCATTGTCTCACAATTATAGCAGGAGAAGAGGCTGCCAAACATGTCCATTTATCGATATATGTTACAGAGCACAGGTCTAGGGCAATCTTAAGTAAAGTGTTATAACAATGTAAAATGAGATTTCATTATTTGCTCTAGAAGTATAAATTATGGTCATTGTTATTGTTTTCCTGGCGCCTGAAGATGGATTTGGGATCGGACATTTAACTGATGTAATCTAAGATTAAGCAGCAGAGCTCCCTTTGGAGCCTCTAGCCTGCAGAAACAGTCTAGATGGACTTATTAAAGTCCTTGTACACTCAGAGCAAGGTTTTTGCCCTTAGTGTAGCGTGTATTTATTATATGCAATGTGTAAAGCAGGTTTTCAATATAATATAGTGTACAACCTGAATAGTGGAATATGAAGCATCATAGGCTCACAGGCTGTCAGGGGTTGGAAGGGACCCTGGAGATCTTTGAGTCCACCCCCACTGCCAGAGCAGGATCACATAATCACAGGTCACACAGGAACGCATCCAGGTGGGTCTTGAAAATCTCCAGAGTAGTAGACTCCACCTCTCTGGGGAGCCCGTTCCAGAGCTCTCTAACCCTTACAGTAAAGAAGTTCCTCCTCATGTTGAGGTGGAATGTCTTGTGCTCCAGTTTACATCCATTCCCCCTTGTCCTATCACAGGGCACAAGTGAGAAGAGGCTGCCTCTCTCCTCCCAACACTCAGCCCTCAGATATTTATAAGCATTTATTAAATCCCCTCTCAGTCTCCTCCAGACTAAAAAGCCCCAGGTCTTTCAGCCTTTCCTCATAAGACACATATTCCAGTCTTTTAATCACCCCTGTAGCCCTCTGTTGGACTCTCTCAAGTAGATCCTTGTCCCTCTTGAGCTGGGGAGCCCAGAACTGGATGCAGTACTCCAGGCGAGGTCTCACCAGTGCAGAGTAGAGGGGGAGCAGAACCTCCCTTGATCTGCTGGACATGCTCCTTTTAATGCACCCTGGGATGCCATTGGCCTTCCTGGCCACAAGGGCACATTGCTGTCCCATGGAGAACTTGTTGTCTACCAGGACCCCCAGGTCCTCCACGGGACTGCTCTCCAGCAGATCACCTACCAACCTGTACTGGTGTAATTTATTATTCCTTCCCAGATGCAGGACTCTGCACTTATCCCTGTTAAAGCTCATCAGGTTCTTCTTTGCCCAGCTCTCCAGTCTGTCCAAGTCTCACTGAATGGCTGCACAGCCTTCAGGTGTATCAGCCAAACCTCCCAGCTTTGTGTTGTCAGCAAACTCGCTGAGAAGACACTCTGTCCCATCCTCAAGTTTTCCAAAATCCGTACACCAGAGAGCATTCCTTAAAACAGCTTGTCTAGACCTATACTTTTTTAAGGTGTTTAGGCACCGCTGCATTCCATTTATTTATTTATTTCTGGCATCTAAGTCGCTGAACAGTGAATAGCCACTGAATCAGGATAATCTTTCAAATTAGGGCTTTGTTATATTTTGAAATATTGTGCTAAAATCCACACTAATTTTGGTTACATATTCGCTGTAGTTTGAGATGTGTTTTCTTACATTTATCAAGCACATACTTAGTTGTCATGCCTTGGGACAGGCAGTACTACAAGGTTTTCTACTTTCCATTTTTATGGGCATTTAAATAATCACAGGCTTTATTTCTATATTTTCAAGGGCAAGTTCACCTTTTTGAGAAGTATCCCTCAGGGGATAATTTTTCTAGCAATAAGCACAATATTTTCTTTCTGGTTTCATATTATCCCATGCAGCAGACAACACTCAGTTTCACATGTAATAAAAATACACGAGAAGGATGTACTCACCCACTTGCCCATGTTGGGATAGTCATGTTCTGGATCAAAAAGGTGTTGGTGCAGCTGGTATTCCCTGCTGAACTCTGCTGTGTCTGGGGTGTTTTCTAGACACCCATCATCAACTGCAAAAGCATGTTAGAAAGGACTGAGTGCTTACAAGCTTTGAAATACACATTATGTGCAAATTTCAACAAATCAGAAAATTTTGTAAATGCAATTATGCAATTAAATAATTAAAGAACTGGATGACTGGATTTTTTTTTTTTTGTCTTGAATGCAGT